>JAKGSA010001595.1:6008-16450 GCA_033558755.1 Philaethria dido | reverse complement strand
TATATATATATATATATATATATATATATATATATATATATACGTGAAGCAAAAACTTTGGATCCTTTTTTACGAAAAATACGCGGACGAAGGAGCATGAAACTTGGCACACTTATAGTTTATATAGAGAAGGAGTGCAGAATGATAATATCTAAAAAAAATGTATATTAAATTAATAAAATAAATGTTACACACACTACCATGGTTTGACATCCATGTTTATATAAAGTGACATACATTGATAAAGACAACGCGTTGTTAACGCGTCAACTGAGACACTAGTTCAAATAAAACGAGAAGAACGGGTGAAGTTCAAACAAATGCTTTTTCCACGTACATGGTGGATAATCAAAGAGATCCTAGTGTCAGCACATTGCGTTCTTTACTTTTCATCTGAACATGAAATTTCGCGTGTCGATTGGCGGTACTTAACGCCGTACTTTGTCTTACCAGAAAAGAGAAATGATAAGAAATTATATATAATAATTGTCGCGAGTGGAATCGAACCACCTCGTAAGGTTAATCAATCCAAATATAGCGATTTTGGGCAGAAAGTGCAGATCGGAGTGTATTAACACTAGGTTCTCTCCGAGTACTATAGCAGGGTATGGAAAAAAGCGTGAAGTAAAAATATTAAAAATAAAAATAAAAATATTAAAAAAGTACTAACGTTAACAGTTGCGTAGTGTCCTTTTCAATCTTAAAAAGTTTCCTGGCGCTGTAGTCGCTGAACTTTTGTATGGCGCGGGTGATATCTTGCTTCCTCTCTATATCTGCCTGGTCCGCACTCTGCCATGATTCGATGTACACCACCGACACTCGAGTGTTAAGTGTTCGAAAGTACTGTAAAGAAAATGTTATATTAGATATTGATAAAAGTGGTGAACGGAGTGTTTTGACACTAGGTTTTCTTTACCTATCCTGTAATGCGAGATAAAGCTGAAACTGGTTTTTAAAAGCAAAAAGTCTAGTAGACAATCTAGTAAAGGTTCAAATAATTGTCGGCCATGATAGTCAATGCCCATGGTGTCGTAAAATATATGGTCCCATGGACAGTGTTTCACTGTCTTCGTCTGTGACTTCATTAAAAACAATTAATGAATAATTTGGTGCCATCTATCATGCTTCTAATATTCAAGTCAACAATATGAAATAAAACAAAATTAAATACATTGTTTTTTCCAACTTTACAGGTTTTCTCACATAACAGTTAGACAGAACTTAGCGCCAAGACTTCCGTTTCTTTCTCTACTTTCCGTTCTCTACTTTCCGTTACAATATAAGACATTGCATGTTCAGTAGCGGAAGTCAACTCTTTATTATTACTTTTATTTAAAACAAGTTTGTTTTTCTTTCAAAATATCTTGCATAACGTAGGTAGCAATTAGGAACTACTCGCTTGTCAGTTCTCAGCGGTCTTACCGAACACGTGTAAACTCTCCATTAAACTTATACGAGTAAACTTCTGACGATAAGTCCGTAGAAGCATTTCAAATTTCAAGGCGGATAATGTACCAGTAATGTATTATATGTAACTCTGCTGAGAACTCGTTAGACACTAAAGGCCAAGTTTGCGAAGCCCGCATCAGAAAATTTTTCTTCATTGGAATAGCAAATGGGGTACTGCCATCTCTTTAAAATCCTGCATTTCTCGGTTTTGATCAATTATTCATGTATTCGACTGAAGACGTAATCGTTTGACGATTATATTTTTGCCCTATTTACAAGGTTTCTATTTTATAAATATTCATTTGTTTGTGCCATGAATTTGTTTTAGTCGCTTTTTGTGTTTTTTTAATATTTATGTAGACAAAAAATTGTATTTAATCACTGTTTTTAATGATTGATTACATTATAGATCTGTTTGGTGGTAGGAGGTTCGTCCTCCGTCTGGCTCGCGACCACTATCATGTCAAAGACGAACCGCCAAATATCTTATGATGTGTTCCGGTTCGATGGCATGTAAGCCAGGTTTTCCCCTATCCCACCCATCCTTTCCCTAAAATGTAGTGGTTCCGATAGCGGACTACTACATTGTCCTCCCCTTCCATTTGTATCCTCTAGGTTGGCAACGCATCTACAACGCCTCTGGTGTTGTAGATGTTCATGGGCGAAGGTAACCACTTACCATCAGGTGGTCCTTTTGCTTGTTTGCCATCAGTTATCCATAAAAAAAAAAAAAAAATGGGACAGTTGGGCAATATCTGATTGAAAATCATGAATTTGGTTCAAGTTTTACAGACAAAAACTTATATTTAAGATATAGGAAATCTCTTAGATACTAAATAGCCAATGTTACTAAAATTTAGTAAATTTAGTTTGAAGTTTATTGAGTAATCATTTTATTATAATAATATGCGAAAGAAAATTTTTGGTTTCTTTTTTATGAAAGCTAATGTGGACGGGGTCCTCCAATCACAGTATTCACGAAGAAGAAATACAAGAAATCATTATAGTTCATAATAATGGATCAAAAATATATTAAATTAATAAAATAATTACCATATATTTGACGTACATATTTGAATAAAGTTAAGGAAACGCATATACGCGTTTCAATTACACATCAATGGGGTTATAAAAATCGATTAACTATGTAATAATCGAATATATAATCATGATGCAAATTGGCTGTATATACAGAAACCGATACCTAAAAATAAAAAGTTAAAACACAAATTTTAAAATTGGCGTCTGTCGTGGCGCAAAGGCACAAGCCTGCAAACACGACAGGTTGTGGATTCGATTCCCACTCCAGGAAATGTTAGTATTTTTATTTTCTGGGTTTGGTAACAAGGCAAAGCACGGCGTTAAGTTCCGCCACTTAACACGCAATGCCTTAATTTGGCGGAAAGTAGGAAACGGAATTGTTGTAAGAGAACGGAGTGTCTTAACACTAGGTTTCGCAGGTTCCCTATGCCTACCCTGCTATATGCGGGATACAGTGTGAAGTTAAAAAAAAAAAAACAAATTTTGAAAGTAAATAAGGAATATATAGTCATTTGTACTAAATCATCTATGCATAGACGAATCTATTCGTCCAAAGTAAATGTTGGTAGCATAAAGGCACTTGTGCAATACGAGGGGTGGCATGGGGTCTCTTTGTATGAGATCGTGTTTGTTGAAAGGGGTTTAGATTGGTTGAAACTTAGCGTTTACCTCAGAAATATTGTTATAGTTAAAGTGTTTTTGGTTTTAAGTAGATGTGTTAATGGATTTGTAAATGGGAGAGAGAGAATCAAGTGGTAAAACTCTCTGTTCTCTATTTTCTTTCTTCATAGGTATATTAGGTGGAGCTCCACGGCAATTGAAACTGAGTTTTGCTTAAACGAAACCGAATACATATATATTGGTATTTTAATGAGGTACAGAGTGGCCCACATACAGTGTGCACAGACAAAGTGATAATATATTGCAATAAGTGATATATATATATATATATATATATATATATATATATATATATATATATATATATATATATATATATATACTATATATATATATATATGAGCAAGTGGAAGAGTTTCAGTAGAGATGGAGGTCTGAGAATAAAATACGGGATAATGTCAGGTGAAAATATTGCACAAGTGCGGGTGCCGGACCCATCGCGCTGCAAAGAGGTAGTGGAGAGCGTCACCGAGACTTTGACCACGCGGAGATAGGTAAGATTTAGAGGCCTCTAAGATGCTTGCGTGCTGTTCACCTCCTGTCTGCGGTCCTCTCTCTACCTAATCAAATTTGCAATGAAGCTACTAGTGCACCTTTAAAATATGTACTAAAATGAACTCATAATGACAGAATACTGACATTGATAGTTCTAGAAGGCGGAACTTATTTGGACCACAACGCTTGCATTTTAACCTGGAAAAATCAGCAATGTTGGCGACGGCATCATGGACAACTTCCGATCGGGTGCTCCCATTTCGTCTCGAACATAGCTCTATCAATGACCACGGCTGTTTCTATGTATTTGGTGGTTTCCGCACATCTCGCTTGTATCTCTGTAAGGCTTCAGCGCTGGGAGACCTGTCTGCCACCATTCCACGGTTGGGCCACTGTAAAACAAAAGCCATAAGTATATAACATGAAATTGTCAACGCCTGTCGTGGCGCGGAGGCACAAGCATTGCTGTAAGCTGCCTGACAGGTTGTGGGTTCGATTACCACTCCAGGATATTTAAAATTTAGTATTTTTCATTTCTTGGGTTTTGGTTAGGGTTAGGTTAGCGAGGCAAAGCGCGGCGTTGAGTTCCGACATGACACGCAATACCTCAATTCGGCGGAAAGTGGGAAACGGAATTGTTGAAAGAGAATGGGTGTAAATGTAACACCTTAAGTTTCTCTGTGGTTCCCTCTGCTACCCCTGCTATGTGGAATACAGCGTGAAAAAATAAAAAAAATAAATAAGAAATTGACAATTTGATTGTATTTTACCATAACTTTTACTAGGCAGACGGATAATTCTTTTTTATATGATAGCTAGTGTTTCTTTAGATCTAATAAGAAGTTTATGAGGTTATTCGTAGTAATTTAACAGTGAAGTCAGTTTTCCTTTTGTTAAAACATAATTGTATATTGAGTATTTAATTCGTCTCATTTTTCTGCACTAGTAGGGTAGATATAACCTTGTGTCAATATATTTCTTATTGTATATATATATTATGAGTGGGTAGAGAGAACCTAATTTCAGGGAGTCAGAATAATTAAAAAAAAAATATATCTTATATGATGGCTTTAACTAAAATAATAAAAATATTTTTCATAATATTCAACGTAGCATGAAATGTTTTTTCACAATCGTGTTTGTTTAAGGCTGCATTCAAAAATATTCAAGTACTGTTACTGATGTATTTATATAAAACAATACATTTTATTTTATTGTACAACTTTAAAACGATAAAGTTCAGTTTTTTCTATCTTGTCATATATCAATATGTATGTATGGTCGATAACAAGGGAAAAGCGACGTTGAGTTCCGCCACTCTAATCTCTCAATGCACTCAATTCAGCGGAAGGAAGTGGGGAACAGGTGTCTTAACACTAAGTTCCTCTGCCTACTACCCTGCTATATGCGGGATACAGTGTGTGAAGCTATGTATTTATGTATATACGTATATAAAAGATGACAGAAACTTCTGGCCATAGAATGTTGAAATTTGGTATGTGGGTTATTTAGAGAGAATGGCGGGAAGTGTACTAAGAAAGATTTCTCGAAATTCCTAACGGAAAAGATATGATTTTACATTTACAGTCATAAAATTTGGCAATTGGAGTTGTGGAATATAATTAGTACGATGTAATTAAAATTATATTTTTTAGGAAGCAGTCTTTCTTTTTCAATTTTTGCCAAACATATAAGGTTTATTGTAAAGTAAAAACAATTGTGTTCCTTTTCCTTAAATCAGACATTTTTTTTTTTTTTTTATGGATAACGGATGGCAAACAGGCGAAGACCACCCTGATGGTAAGTGGTTACCTTCGCCATGAACATCTACAACACAGAAGTATTTGTAGATGCGTTTAACCTAGAGGATACAGATGGAAGGGAGGACAATGTAGTATTCCGTTCTCGGAACCACCACATTTTGGGGAAGGATGGGTGGGAATGGAAAACCTGGCTTACATGTCATCGAACCGGAACACATCATACTATTTGGCGGTTCGTCTTTGACATGATAGTGGTCACCGAGCCAGACGGAGGACGAACCTCCTTAAATCAGACATAATTGAACTGAACCATTCAATATCATTACAATGATATAAACATTCCCATTTTCAATCTTTGAAAAGAATTTCATTCTTTCTAATAATACAAATAATTATAGTACTGGAAAAGTATTTTTAATTATTAGATTACCTTCTTTATTTTGGTGCTAAATCTGCTTTATCTTAGGTCAAGAAGTAGCCAGAAAAAGCATTCACTATCTTCTAAAGATAAAACACTTTTGTTTCCTACTTCTGTATAAAGAAATGAGGTATGTCACTTATAAAATAGAAAACTGTACATTTTCAAGCCAAACCATGAGAAACAAACATGCTTTAGAAGTTCTCGGATAAGGCTTCAAATCAACAAATTCAAGTAACGATTCGATTCGAATTGAGGCATTGCGTGCTGAGTGGCGGAACTCAACGCCGCGCTTTGCCTTTTACCAAACCCAGGAAATGAAAAATTCCATTACCTGGAGTGGGAATCGAATCCACAACCTCTAGCGTTTACAGTCGCACGCTTGTGCCTCTGCGCGACGACGTTATCTACGACAGTCATTAAGATATTTATAAAAAACTCTCTTTATAATCTTCAAAAAGAATTTAAATCCTGACAAAATATCAACTTTTCATCCAAATAATAGAAAAATTCGTTCACTTCTTTCATAATTCAAGCCAACAAATAATTATGGTATTGGAAAAGGCGGCGCGTTTTTAATTCTAAGGTTACCTCCTTAATTTTGGTCCTTAATCTGCTTTATCTTCGGTCCGTCAAGTACCTCATTATCGGGACTGAGAAATTCGAACGCATTTCGAGAGCCTTCGAGAAATTTCTATTGGACTAATTCGTAGTGAAGTTGAATTTATGATTTTGTTTAAATGATTGACGTTATTGCCAATTAAATGAGATGGAGTGTAGGTTATTTTAAAAGTATATGTAGGGTAGTTTTAATATTTTTGTTGTGTCCTTCCATTTGTTGGATGAGAATAAGAAATTTACGATAAGTCACTAAGTTATTAGATAAGTTTTTTAATATGAAAGAAGCATTTCGTGCATTTTTGGTATAATTAGAATTTTAACAAAGAGAAAAACACCCTCATCATATAAAAAGAAGTCATCGAAAATTAGTTTACCTAGAAAAAAGTTGTGTGGTAGCACTTAAAAAAAACCCTGTCAATTAAAAACTCCTCTTTTTAGGATATCGATAAAAATATCTAAACAATTTGACTTTAAAAAAAGGCAGAATTCGGTGACAAATGTTTACCTCTAGCGAAAATAACTTCATTAGTTTTTATAAAAATTCCCAACAGGTAAAATAAGCACTTAAAAACAGAAGTATTAGGATATATTTTGAAACAAATGTAGTCCTGAACGATAAAAATTTTTGCGTGTTAGCCCGTTGTATGTCGATATTCGACTAAAAAATCGTATCAACATGTGTACTGCGCGTCTCACATTAGCCCTGAAATTGTGAAGACTATTTGCCTTAATATAAAAGGTGAGAAAGTATTTGAGGGAGGAAATCCAAATGGCCACCTGCTTTTGATATTTTGGATTACTCGTTTATTTACTAGCGCCTGTCATTGGCGCAGAGAGCACAACGATACGACCTTAAATGCAACAGGTTGTGGTTCGATTCCCCTTTCAGAAAATGTAAAAAGTTTAAAATATTTCATTTTCTTCGGTTTGTAACGCAAGGCAAAACGCGGCGTTGGGTCCCTTAACTCATTTTTTTGTGCACTCAATTACAGAGAAAAATGGGGAGACCCCGGGTGTTTAACGCACTAGGTTCTCGGGTTCCCTCTGCTTTGTGGCGGAACTCAACGCTGTAACTTGCTATAAGCACCAGATCAAACGTGAAGGCTTTACATTTCCTGGAAGTGGGAGCAAAGCATCACAACTACCATCAATGCTCATTACCTGGTCACTTTTTACTTTATGCTTTTCTGCACCCTGATAATATTAATAAAATCAAATTAAAGTAATGTTTCTGAAACTTGACATCAGGCACTCAGTGAGGTCAGAAGCCCACGTCGCCAATCACCAACTTCACATTAGGGACTCAGTATTTTCAAGTGAGGTCTGCAAGGCACAATTGTAGGCAGGCGTGTTTAGACTGAATTAATTCCCCAGGAGGCTGTGGGAGGCCTGTGTTTGTCACAGCCTGCCGAGGAACACCGCTTGTGAAAATGTTTTTGGGGCGTTCCGTTACGCGTACGTAGCGTTGCGTCGTTTTCCGAAAAGCCTTTTGGGAATTTAATTTCGCTCACGATGGCTGTAGCTCGTGGCAATGGATTTTCAAGTTATTTTAAAATTACGCTTTAATTTTATGTGGGTTTTTACTTAGTATATATATTTTTTGCTTCATGTACTTTTTTCGAGTAGTCTCTCTGCCTAATATCAAGACATTTTGTTGCCCACTTTCTACTTGAAGTCGAGATATTGCGTGTTGATTGGCGGGACGAAACGCTTTGTCATTGGGAAATTCAGTATATCCAATCACGTTTATGGTTTGAAAGAGATAATCTAGTGTTATGTTTAAGGGTGGACCCCAACATAATATAATTTTATAAATAAGTCTCTGTAGTTGTGATTTGTACAGTGTATAGTTGTTGTCAGAAGAAATCCGATGACTTTAGAGTATTTCTAATTAGAGTCAGTTCAGACTAATAAGAATTAAGCGCCATTGAACATGGACAGTGGTTAATATATAACTGCAGAAGTGACCATTGTGGGTTCGGATTTTAATCCATACCCTATTTTGCCAGTTTCTTGGATGTCGATAGAAAAATGACATCTGTGACGAATATTTTCAGAGGATTAGTGCAAAATCTCTTTGACATCTTTTTCTTTTATCTAAAGATGATTTTTCAAATCGGAAAAATAAACACCAACTAAATTATTGATATTAGCAGGATCATACTAATATTAGTAACTAAACATTTGCCTGGACTATGAAATGTTGCGTTTGATCGTCTCTTAGTGTTTCTTTACGTTCTTCAAGGAGAATACATGCCAAATTTTAACTTTCTGTGGCTAGTATTGTTGCTTGTACCTTGTCTATCAGTCACTGAGTAAAGCAAACGTTTTTTATACAAAGATATGTTAATTTTACATCAAAAATACCATCACACATCGTATCTGCACCTTTCATCTTCAAATAGTACTTCCACTCTGCTCAATGGTTTAAAAAATATATCCAAAATGAAATATTTAATTAAATCTTTTGATATTCCTCGAAAGCAGAATCCAATAAGCCTGGAAGCCAACCGTTATACTTTAAGTCAATTCGAGACGAATCGAAATGCCAAAGGTACGAGTATCATTAAAATGTTCCACGGGACGTTATCACAGACTCATCAGATAAACTGAGATTTCAACTCGGATTTGTGATTCCTTATTTTCTTTTTATAGGTATTTTTAAGAGTTTTGGAAATATTACTGTTTTTTATCGCGTTTATGTTTGGGTATGCTAAAAGTATCTTTTTAAATGAATAATGTTAGAGGATAAATTAAATTATTTTGATCCTCCATGTTTCCAATTTCAGCTTTACGCTTTATCTCATGTAGTATGTAGGATAGTCAGAGAGACTGGTACTGCTAACTGGTATCGAGACACTTTGTTCGCAGCTTTCCACCCGAATTTGTGACCCTGCGTGTTGAGTGGCGGTAATCAATAAAGCGTATTGTCTATTTTAAAGAGATTTTATATGTCAACTAGATACTTAGCCTTACAAAGTAGTTAAACTGTAGAAAATCTTTACAAATTGTGTTCTTGTGTTATTTTAATGTATGAGTAAGCATAACTAGTCATCAAAATCATTATTATCATTATAGTTTTCGATAATATGAATATATGAAATATATTCATATAGGCTGAAGTTTGTTAAACATTTTCTAAATTACCCAAAGTCTATAAGACAAAGCGTCACCCATCATGGGGTTTCATCACCCATCACGCAGTGTTAGACACATTGCGTGAGCAGAGAGGTATGTAGAGGACGAAGGGGCAACATTACTCTATCTATCTATAATATATGACGAAGGTGTTTGAAACTAAACAGGAGAAAATAAGAAACATAGTTACTAGAACATCTTACCCAAGACTACATTTATACCTTATATATAATAAAAAAGGTTTTTCCTAACAAATTGGAATCGATTGATTTATGCGGCGTTTCTCGAGACACGCACAATGGTCCCTAGTCATACCGATGTATCGAGATATCGTGTATTTTTCAATTGAATAGGGATGTGCCAGGTCACAAATGGCCTCAGTGTGTAGCTGACAAAAGGGCAACACGTGACTAAAGATCCCATCTCTAACGCACCTATTAGCGTTGTTTACGAAACGTCACGAATTTACTGGACGTGACACGTTTTTTACGTATAAAATTGTTCCATTTTGATGTGGTTTGGGTGTGCTTGATGGGTTAAAATTTCGAAACGTAATTTGATAAGTAAGATAAGATTTTTTTGCTTTTTTGGGTCCAATATGGAAGATGTCAAGTATTACTAATATTTCTTCTCATCTATTAAGAAACCTAAAAGATGCTTAAAATGAAATAAAACTGAAAAGGAATATTATAAGAAATAAGCACTGTGACATTATCACATTGACATGAATGTATTTTTGAGAATCACTCTACGAGTTGTTTGAGTACGACTTTGTTTGGTGGTAGGAGGTTCGTCCTCCGACTGGCTCGCGACCACTATCATGTCAAAGACGAACC
>JAKGSA010001594.1:0-49366 GCA_033558755.1 Philaethria dido | reverse complement strand
AGAACAGATTCGGCTGAAAATTGGTAGGGAGGTAGCTTAGAGCCAGGAGATGGACATAGGATACTTTTTATCCCGTTCGACAGCGATCCCGTGTGACTTGACATGAAACGTCAGTCACTATAAAACGTGGTATAACAAAAAAGAATCAGACTTGGAATAACAAAACGCAAATGACAGCTATGTAATTGATGTAAAATGACAGCTATGTATTGACGTATGGATGACAATTTGATATTTGTAAGAAATCAATATTAAAACTATTTCTATTAAATAAATAATTAACAAGTGGATTGAAGTGAAGTGAATGTTAATTAATAATGCCGCGACCAAGACGATCGAATCTTTCCCGACAAAGCCGTAATGCAAGAAGAATACAAAATACTGCAAATGAAAGGACTGAAGAAGAACAAGAAATTGCACGTGAACAGCGCCGCGATAGTATGGCTCGACTTCGTGCTTCTCAATCACGAGAGCAAAGTGAAGCAGCCCGTGAAACAGCTCGGTTGGCAATGCAGAATCGTCGAGCGAACAACAGAAGGCAACAAATAGATAATTTGCGACGCAGAACAAGATATTTAGCTGATTTGAATCGAGCAGCGTTTCGATACGATTGCAGCAATGATTACAGCTTGCATCCTAGCGTTTGCATTGGGCAAATGGACGTTGTTTGCGAGTATTGTGGTGCATTAAAGTTTTCCGGAGAAACGCCTGGATTATGCTGCCTTAATGGTAAAGTGAAATTGCCAGTGTTGACTCCGCCACATGAGCCATTGTATTCATTGCTTTGTGGCGAAACACGAGAATCACGCCACTTTCTTGCAAATACTCGAAAATACAATAGTTGTTTCCAAATGACGTCATTTGGGGCAGACATTATCGAAGAAGGAGGATTTAATCCGACATTTAAGGTATTTATTTTTGTACTTACATAGAATGTAGTTAAAGAATAACTTACTTTATCTATTGGTATGTATTATATTTGCTAATACTGAACTCTACTCTCCCACAGAAAAAGTGTTTATAACCCAGTTAATACTGTCTGGTTTTTATTTTGTAGATACAAGGACAGATTCACCATCGAATTGGATCATTACTACCTTTCGAAGATACACAGAATAAATTTTTACAAATATATTTCATGGGCAACATGGAAGAACAACTTGATCGACGCCTAGGGATCAATGCAGGAATGAAGCGAGCAATTATTCAAGACTTGCAGTGTCTGCTTCATTAACATCATGCGTTGGTCAGGTTGTTTAAGAGTGCTTTAGAGCAAATGCCAAATGATGACTATAAAGTTGTCATCAAAGCAGATAAACGACCATCTGGAACACACGAACGCACATTTAATGCTCCAACTGTAGACGAAGTTGCCATCCTGATTGTTGGTGAACAATTGGAAAAACGCGATATTGTGCTTACACGTCGCGATACTGGGCAACTGCAACAAATATCTGAAACTCATCGATCATATGACGCATTGCAATACCCACTGATGTTTTGGCAAGGAGAAGATGGATATTATTTTAATATTAAAATGATAAATCCATTGAATGGTAAAGTATCAGTATCTTAATAATGGTTAATGTCTGTATTATGTGTCTTTGAAATGGATAATTAAAAATTTGATAATTTCAGGTGAAGAAACTACAAAGAAAGTTAGCTCAATGAATTATTATGCATATCGTTTGATGATTCGTCAAAATGCTGACAACTATTTGCTGCGGTTTCGTCGATTGTTTCAGCAGTATTGCGTTGACATGTATGTAAAAATAGAAACGGAACGTTTAACATTTATTAGGTTGAATCAAGCCAAGCCCTGCGTTCTGAGGAGTACATCCATTTACGTGATGCAGTTAGTACTGAAGGAAATGCAGCTAATATTGGTCGATTAACTATTCTGCCGGCGACGTACATTGGTAGCCCACGTCATATGCATGAATATGCACAAGATGCAATGACATATGTTCGTCATTACGGCCGGCCAGATCTCTTTATTACTTTTACCTGTAATCCAAAATGGATAGAAATTACTCAATTGCTGCTTCCCGGACAAACATCAAATGATAGACACGACATCACAGCACGTATATTCAGGCAAAAAATTCGGTCCCTGATGAACTTTATTGTTAAACAACGCGTCTTTGGAGATACTCGATGCTGGATATATTCAATCGAATGGCAAAAGCGAGGCCTACCGCACGCGCACATTCTTATTTGGTTAGTGGAAAGAATTCAGCCTGACCAAATAGATGATATCATATGTGCCGAGATTCCTGATCATGAAGTCGATCCAGACCTACATGATGTTGTTACTACTAATATGATTCATGGACCGTGTGGTGCCATCAATCCCCAATCACCTTGCATGGTCGATGGAAAGTGCTCTAAACGATATCCACGGACATTAACGGCGGAGACTGTCACTGGCAACGATGGGTATCCGCTGTATCGGCGTCGATCACCAGATGACAACGGTCGAACTGTCACAACGAAAGTGAAGAGAATGGATTTCGTTGTCGACAACAGTTGGATTGTTCCATATTCGCCACGTATTTCTAAAACGTTCAAGACACATTGCAACGTTGAATACTGCAATTCAGTTAAATCCATAAAATATATTTGCAAATATGTTACGTAAGGCAGTGATATGGCGGTTTTTGGATTGCAATCCTCAAATACCAACGATGAAATTTCACGCTATCAAGTTGGTCGTTATGTGAACTGTAATGAAGCGATTTGGCGTATATTCGCATTTCCAATTCACGAACGTCATCCTACTGTTATACATTTGGCGGTGCATCTGGAGAATGGTCAACGAGTATATTTCACGGCTTCGAATGCTACGCAACGTGCTGAAACACCTCCAGCAACTACATTGACCAGTTTTTTTGCAATCTGCCAAAGCGATCAGTTTGCACGAACTTTGCTTTACTCGGAGATGCCACGTTATTATACTTGGAATGCTTCATCCAAGAATTTTCAAAGACGGAAGCAAGGTGATGCGGTTCCTGGGTATCCAGATGTGCGTTCTACTGATGCTCTTGGTCGTATGTATACAGTTCATCCAAAGAATGATGAATGTTTCTATTTGCGGTTGTTGCTGGTAAATGTGCGTGGGCCAACTTCATTTGAGACACTACGAACTGTTAATGGTGTAATATTCCCAACGTATCGTGCTGCATGTGAAGAATTGAACTTATTAGAAAACGATACCCATTGGGATACGACAATCGCTGAAGCCATTATCTCTGCATCTCCAAGTCAGATACGCACATTATTCGCTATCATAATTTCGACATGTTTTCCATCAAACCCATGTAACCTGTGGCACAAATACAAGGATAGTATGTCAGAAGATATTTTACATCAAAGTCGTGTCAGTTCCAGAAATCACGATATTGAGATGAATGAAGAGATACATAATCGTGCTTTACTCTTGATCGAAGATATGTGTTACCTCATGTGCGGTAATTTATTAATCAGGTTAGGAATGCCAGCGCCAAATCGTGAAATGAATGACGCATTTAATCGAGAATTGGAACGGGAACGTGAATATGATCACAAGGAATTAGATTTAGTAGTTCAATGGAATGTACCCCTGTTGAATAACCAACAAAAGGAAGTTTATGATACTTTAATGAAGGCAATCGCTGATGAAAATGGTGGTTTATATTTCCTAGATGCCCCTGGTGGAACTGGCAAGACATTCCTTATGTCATTAGTTTTAGCAACTGTTCGGGCGAGATCCAACATAGCGGTTGCAGTTGCTTCTTCTGGAATAGCAGCCACATTGTTAGAAGGATGCCGTACGGCTCATTCAGCATTCAAATTACCGTTAAATCTTCAAACTATTGAAGAACCAACGTGTAATATTGCAAAACACTCAGCAATGGCCAAAGTTTTAGCGGCATCGAAAATCATCATCTGGGACGAATGCACAATGGCGCATAAACGTGCATTAGAAGCACTTAACCGAACATTAAAAGATTTACGCAATGACTCGAGATGTTTTGGAGGAGCAATAATTTTACTGTCTGGCGATTTCCGCCAAATACTGCCAGTAATTCCAAGATCTACGGCTGCCGATGAAATAAACGCTTGCCTCAAATCGTCAAATCTATGGCGCTATGTGAAGAAACTGCACCTGACAACAAACATGAGAGTTACATTGCTTAATGATACATCTGCTGAAGATTTCTCGGAGCAATTGCTGACTATCGGTAATGGTCAAGTACCTGTCGATGAATTGAGCGGATTAATATCATTTCCAAATAATTTTTGTAATTTTGTCTCATCAAAAGACGAACTTATCAACAATGTATTTCCAAATATTATTTCTAACTACAAAAATAATGAATGGTTGAGTGAGCGAGCAATTTTAGCGGCTAAGAATAAAGATGTAGATGACCTGAACTACATAATTCAAAATAAGATCATTGGAACAATGCATTCATTCAAATCTATTGACTGCGTCACAAATGAAGATGAAGCCACCAACTATCCAATTGAATTTTTAAACTCTTTGGACGTGCCTGGCTTACCACCGCACAATTTACGCCTAAAGGTTGGCTCCGTAGTAATCATGCTTCGAAACATAAACCAACCAAAACTGTGCAACGGTACGCGTTTGGTGGTTAGTAAATTGATGAACAATGTAATTTACGCTACGATAATGATAGGAAAATTCAAAGGTGAGGAAGTTCTCATTCCGAGGATTCCGAGGATTCCGATGATCCCAACCGATATGCCGTTTGAATTTAAAAGACTTCAATTTCCGATACGTCTTGCATTTGCCATGACCATCAACAAATCACAAGGCCAATCCTTAAAAGTTTGTGGTTTAAATCTAGAACATTTATGTTTTTCACATGGTCAATTATACGTGGCATGTTCACGGGTCGGAAGACCATCTGCGTTGTTTGTTTTTGCGCCTGATAATAAAACAAAAAATGTCGTGTATCACAAGGTACTTAAGTGAAGAGCAACCTATGTAAAAATAAAATACAGAAATAATAATGAATGATTAATGTAGTTATTTAATTTTTTTTTATATTTTTTCCAAAAAAAAAACACACAATCTACTTATTTATTGCCATTAAGGCGGAACAAAGTTCGCCGGGTCAGCTAGATTATAATCTAAGACAGTCTCAAAGGCACAAGCGTGCGACTAAACGCGACAGGTTGTGTGTTCGATTCCCCTCTAGAAGATGAAAATGTTAAATAATATTTAGTATTTTTATTTCCTTGCTCTGGTAAAGGCAAAATTGCGGCGTTGAGTTCCGCCACTCAGCACTCAGTGCCTCGATCCGGCGGAAAGTGGGAACGGAAATGAAGAGATCGGAGTGCCTTAGGCACACGTCGGTTCTCAGGCTCCTCTGCCTACCCTGCTATGTGCGGGATACAGCGTGAAGCTAAAAAAATTGAGAACCTCTTTCTGTGAAGTCGGTTAAAAATATATATAAATAACATTTAAGCCACATAAACTTGGCTTTTATTGTCAAAATGGAATCCCTATAATATAAGTACTATGAGAAACCAATCAAATGTCATCAAATCAAAATCAAAAAACCAGCCAACATACATCAAAAGACGATTTTCTTCTGAAATATTTCATTCATACAATTCAATAAAACGGTATTATATTTTATTATTAATTTATTATTATTTTAAAAGTCAAAGACCATCAGTTGGTTGTGGGTTCGATTCCACTCAGGAAATGTCAATATTAAATAATATTTAATTTTTCATTTCCCTCGCTCTGGTAACAAGGCAAAAGCGCGGCGTTTAGTTCACCACTCAGCACACAATGATTCGGCGAAAGGGGTGAACGAAAATGATAAAAGAGAACAGTGTCTTAGCACTGGTTTGGAGTTTTCTCTGCCTACCCTGCTATGTGCGGGATATAGCGTGAAATTAAAAAAATAATAAAAGAATCCATCGTGGCGCAGTGATAGCGTCTGACTGTAAATGCAACTAGTTGTCAGTTTGATTTCCACTTGATGATTATATTAGAGTAAGTTCAGTTCTTTGCTTTGGCAAGTAAAAATGTGATGTTGAGGTTCCGTCACTTTCGTCTTTTTTTTAATTTTTATGGATAAAAGATGGTAAACGAGCAGAAGGACTACTTGATGGTAAGAGGTGGTTACCTTCACCCCATGAACATTGGGGAAAGGATGGGTGGGAGAAAAGGAAAAACACAGCTTATATGCCATCGAACCCGGAACACATCATAAGATATTTGGCTGTTCGTCATTGACATGATATTAGTGGTCTGCGAGCCACACAGGACAAACCTCCACACCACCTGCACCTACTGGGATACCCGCGCCTCTTACGGGACGCTACCCAGGCCCGGAGGTATTCTAGCAGTCCCTCACAGGAGAAAACACTTAGCACGTAGTGACTACAATTCGGGCGAAAATCGGTGAAAAGAGATCAGGTGTCATGACACTGGGCACATATCTGTTGATTACCTGCTAAGCGAGATAAAGCGTGAAGCTTTAAAGCATTAATTTTCCTTACTTAGAAAGAAGGGTAAGTGATAACTTTGAATGGTCTTTCTTAGTAGGGAGTCTCAAATATAGAATTGGGGTGTGAGCGAGTTAGAATAATTTATTTTTCAGTATGGGTGTGTGAATCTTTAATAATTGAACTTTTATTTGAATTTTTAATTATATTTTGTGTTTTTATATTATATTTGATGTACATTTTAAGCAGGATTTTTAATAAGACTTGGAATTTTAAAACTGAAGATAATCATTTTTAATCCTTGTAATTAAATTATAATTTAGTAACTACGCTGTATCCCCCATACTTAGCAGGGTAGACAGAGGAACCTAGTGTTAATACACTCCGTTCCCCACTTTCTGCCAAGATTAGGGAAATTGTGTGCTTACGAGGTGAAAAGCAGAATCTTTCACCACTACTCTGCGCGATGAAAAGACTGGCTCCTGAGTGAGAATCGAACCCACATAACCTGTCGCGTTTAATCTACGTAAGCGTACTTACCTCTACACCCGACGGCGTTGAGTTCCACCTCTCAATGCCTCATTTCGGCGGAAAGTGGGGAACAGAATTGTTGTAAGAGAATGGAGTGTCTTAACACTAGGTTCTCAGGTTCCTTCTGCATACCCTGCTATATGCGGGATACAGCATGAAGTTAAAAAAAATAAAAAAATACAAGAACACTACAGGAAGTCATGTCAGATTCGATGTCAGTTATCTGGTTTAGAACGTTATTTAATAAGTCAGTTACAATTTTGTATGGCGAGGTGAGTTATTACGTTACGTCAGAAAAGGTTTATATCTTGTTGCTTGCTTTGTGCTTGTACTTACATTTGAGATGGAATATAACGTAAATATGATATCTACATATCCGTAAAAGGCGTGAATAGGTTGATAAGTCGATTTTCATATGCATTAAAATTGATTTTTTTTTAGGAATAAATAGAAGTAGTTTAAAAAACTGAAGCATTACAAACAAAACTTAAATTTAAAAATACCTTCCCTGAAACGTATATTTCGATTTATCGAATACTCTAATAATTTAAGCTAGGTGTAGATAATTTAAGTAGTACTTAGAACCTAGTATCAAGACACTGTTCACCACTTCCCATCTTAATTCCAGACATTATGCGCTAATTTTCGGTAAGTAACTTAACGCCGCTATTTGTATTACTAGAGCGAAGAAATAAAAACAATATATATAGATATTACCACGACTAGGATTTGAACCTATTACCAATCACGTTTACAGACAACCACTGTGCCACAACACCACGGTGGCCTCTAAAATCGACTTAAATTTTATTATTATTTACTAATATATATCTTACACAATTTTTAAGGCAAATGAAAAAATAATATCCTGCCTAATCCACTCTATTTCAGTCTATGAAGTGACAGAGTTCGCGGACGGCGGCATGTCACTGGAATATCAAGGATTTAATAGCGTTTGACAATTTTTTTTTCATTTTTGTGCCATACTGGTTTTTACAGCGAAAAATTGAAATGTCTAAAGTTGTGAACAAAGAGTAGTACTAAATAACAAAAAATATTAGAGAACAATATATTTTATTAATTAAAGCGGTGGTTTTGGGTTCGATTTCATACTTGGTTAAAAATAAACAAATAGTCAATCAGTCAGTCACGTGATTTTCCACATGTAGTGAAATGAATACTTGTCTAGTAGGACAAGTATTCATTTCACTAGGTAAAGAGTGAGGCGTTGAGTTCCGTTACTTAACAAGCAGTGTTCCGATTTCGATGAAAGTAAAGAATGGAATGTACCCACACGATCATTTCATATATATATATATATAATATTTTTATTTCATTCTTATATTATTGCTATATTTGCACTTTTCACAAACATGGCAAGTTGGAGAAAATAAAGCCATATTTTGTTTATCCAGGCCGGAGAAATAAAAATATTTAAATACGAAATGCTTATGATTGTTATCTAAGCTGTACTATTGTAGAATTTCATATAGATCAATTCAGTAGTTTTTGATTGAAAGAACAACAACCATCCATTCATTGTCACAAACTTTATATTTTATAATATTGCTAAGATTAACAATAAATATTTCATTGAATAAATGTCAAATCCATAACCATCACATACATACATACATATCTTCACGCTGTATCCCGCATATAGCAGGGTTGGCAGAGGGAACCTAGTGTTAAGACACCCTGTTCCCCACTTTCCACTGAATTGAGGCATTGTGTGTTGAGTGGCGGAACTCAACGCTGCGCTTTCATCCGTCTCAATCATCATGTAAGTTACATATACTATAACCACGTTACAAAAACATAAAAAAATACATGTATCCATACAATATAAAATATTAAAAAGAGCGTCACAAAATATTCTTACACTCACCGTTCTTATATTCACTGTCGCCATGAGGACGGAGTCTCATCACTGCATTCTCGCCAAAAATATAATACAGCTACCTAACTTAGCAAATTAGGAATTTTACACACGAACGTTTTTTTCGTTTTTCTTTATTAAAAATATATTATTTTAATTGTAGTAATATTATGTATTTAATTAAAAATAGATTTTATTTTTATATTATTTATAAGCAATACAAATTCAATTCCTTATTAGTACATTCGTCGTCCGTCGTCGTTCGTCGTCAGCCAGAAGAAGTCCACTGCTGGACATAGGCCTCCCCCATAGATCGCCATGTAGCACGACTGGATGCCTCCTGCATCCAGCGCTTTCCCGCAATTTGGACTAGGTCGTCGGTCCATCTAGTAGGGGGCCGTCCCACGCTACGCCTTCCGGTTCGTGGTCGCCACTCGAGAACCTTTCTTCCCCATCGGTTGTCGGTTCTACGAGCGATGTGGCCCGCCCATTGCCACTTCAACTTGCATATTTTGAGGATTATGTCGGTGACTTTCGTTCGTAAATTACAATAGGTATAAATATTATTTCGTCAGTATCCTATTCAGAAATTGAAAAAAATGAATATTGTTCAACTGATACCTAAAAGGCCATAAAGATTAAGAAATTTGGTATACATGTAGTTTATATGGAAAAGAAGTGCAGAAATTCAGTATATTTCATAATAATACTTTAAGAAATTCATAAAATAAAAAATTATATGATCATCGTTTTACATATTGATAAGGTAACAAGTATTATACTTGACAACGAGGTTACTAATATATCTAAAGAGAAGTGATACATATATAGAAATGTAATATTTCCCGCTTATTAGTGAGGAGATATTATTGGCCCTTGAAGCTTTCAAAATCCAACTCTTTGTTGTATATCATATAGTAATAATTAAAAAAAAAAGAAAGATATAAAATGAAACGCTTAAAGGAAAAAATATGAGTCAACGATGGGCGGAGAGAACTTAAAAAAAATTGACTTTTGAAGTAATTTATTTCAAAAAAATATAAGAAAATTACAATTAATTTGATACTACAAGACATAATAAAAAATTTTTTAAAAAAATTTTTGTTTGGTGGTAGGAGGGTTCGTCACTCCGTCTGGCTCGCGACCACTATCATGTCAAAAGAACAGAACGCCAAATATCTTTATGATGTGTTCCGGTTCGTGGCATGTAAGCCAGGTTTTCCCCTTTCCCGCCCATCCTTTCCCAAAGAGTAATGGTGGTTCCGATGCCGGACTACTACATTATCCTCCCTTTCCATCTGTATCCCTCTGGAGTTGGCAACGCATCTCACTCAAGCCTGCATCTCTTGTGTTGTGGGTGTTCATGGGCCGAAGGTAACCACTTAGCATCAGGCGGTGCTTCTGCTCGTTGCCATCCGTCATCCACATAAAAAAAAAAATAAGACATAAAAGACTGAAATCGATAACAAAATGCGGTATTAATTATAAAAACACAAAATTTAAATATTAAGAATCAACAATCAGCAGATTCTAAAATTAGATTTGGGTTCTTTGGGATCTTGTGGCACGCAACATCAGCGTTTCCGTTTCAGGTGGGGCGTGTAATTAGTTTCATGATATGAAAATATTATATTTTCACCGAACGTGAACACGTCTGCATGTTTTCAAGCAAATTGAGCAACAAAAAAAGTAGATTCACGCTTTATCACGCTTAGCAGAATAGTCAGATTGAACCTAGTGTCAAGACATTCCGTTAAAATAGATTTCTGTTTGGTGGTAGGAGGTTCGTCCTCCGTCTGGCTCGCGACCACTATCATGTCAAAGACGAACCGCCAAATATCTTATGATGATCCCCTTTCCCACCCATCCTTTCCCCAAAATGTGGTGGTTCCGATAGCGGACTACTACATTATCCTCCCTTTCCATCTGTATCCTCTAGGTTGGCAACGCATCTAGTACATCTCTTGTGTTGTAGATGTTCATGGGCGAAGGTAACCACTTACCATCAGGCGGTCCTTCTGCTCGTTTGCCATCCGGTATCCATAAAAAAAAAAAAATAGATAAAGCTAATAACTTACTAGCTAAAAGCTCTTAAAAACATAACCGCTGCATTTGTGGTTGTTGTGGCGCAGTGGGACCGCATCTAGCAGTAAAAGCTGTTGGTTGTGGATTCAATTCCCATAAGGAAGAACTATATAAAGCACGCGATATCTCAAAAATCAAAGCGCGGTGTTAAGTTCCGCCACTCAGCACGCAATACCACAATTCGGTGGAAAGTTGGGAACGGAGTGTCTTAACACTAGGTTCTCAGGCTTCCTCTGCCTTCCCTTGCTATATGCGGGATATAGCGTAGAAATATATTTTTAAATATAACTATTGCTTCAGAATCATTCATTATTGAATGATACAATATCGTAATTATCGTACGTTGTATTATAGACTGACCTATATTTTTTATTGCAATCAGAACAGACGCTAAGTTCTATGAGACTTATATTCTAGTTTTAAGTAATGAAAATGTAAAAGGAAACTGCAATAAAAACATTGAAACAAAAGACCATATGTCTATAGTATGTTACTACGAGAATGATTAAAAATAGAGAAGCAAGACAATTATGTCTTGTTAGATACACTTTTATTATTATGATGATTGTCCTTTTTTTAGCTTCACGCTGTATCACGCACATAGCAGGGTAAACAGAGGTAACCTGAGAACCGACGTGTTAAGACACTGCGTTCCCCACCTTTGATTACTATGATTGTTAGCTAGATATTAGTTATTTTCATCGTACAGAGGTCCTCGTGGCGCAGTCGATCAGCATCAGTCTATACAAGATTGGTAGTAAATTCGATTCTCACTTGGAGGAAAGATTATATTTAAAATTATTTTCCTTTTTTTTGCCATCTCGCTATACAACATACAAGGTCTTGAATTCGGGCGAAAAATAGAAAACCCTACCCTACTATGTGAAAAAAAGCGTGAAACCGAAAAAAAACTATGTATTAATGCGTGAAGCAAAAACCTTAGATACTTTTTTACGAAAATTACGCGGACGGAGGAGTATGACACTTGGCACACTTACTCGTATAGTTTATGTAGCGAAGGAGTGCAGAAATGATATTATCTTTTAAAAATGATATATAGAATGAATGAAATAAATGTTCCACACACTACCACGGTTTATATAAAGTGACATATACATACGTTGCTAGGACGCGTTATTAACGCGTCAACGGGGACACTAGAATAAATAAATATATAAGAAAAAAAGGGGAAATTTAGTCGTTTTTATTTCTTACTTATATATAAAGATATATTCTCGCAAAACATCGACCTTCACATTAAAAACAGACAATGCATACAAAAAACTCGAATCATTGCTAGATTAATATTATGACAAGCGTTGTACAGCACTCTTTTTGTTTCCCATCTTTTGTCCTGCACATAGTAATTCGAACTTTAATTTGGGACTATTTCTATAATGAATGAGGATGAATGTTTCATTCATTTCTGAGATAGCAGCGTCTATTTAAAAAAAATATTACGTTGCAAATATTTGTTTGTGGAAACTCATCATGCGTGTTATTCTCATGATATTAAAAGAGATAAAAAATAAAAAATAAGGCACTCTGTTCTCTATTTTCCAACAGAATTTGAAATAGTGTGTTGTTGGCGGAACCTAACGCCGCACATTGTCTTGCCTCAGTGAGGAAAAGAATATGATTTAAACAATTATTTCCCCGAGCGGAGATTGAATTCCATAATTATCGCGTCTACAGCTATATCAAACATAATAAATCTTTTTAACTACAAAACTGTTAAATACTTTAAGTATTTATTTAAATATTTTAATTTATTCAGCCTGGTTATAGAGAAAATGTTACTGGGTGCTGCCATACTGCTTGTTATGTCTCAAGAAGGGTGAAGAATGGAAAATATTTATAAAAAAAGAAGTAGAGAATGTAATAAAGCTAAAATATATATTTTTTCTGTTGAAAATGTACATAAGTGATTAAAATAGTAATAACAATATTTTTTTAACGCCTGTCATGGCGCAGAGGCACAAGCGTGCGACTGTAAGCGCGACAGGTTGTGGGTTCGATTCCCACTCAATGAAATGGAATTTTTCATTTCCTGGGTTTGGTAACAAGGCAAAGCGTGGCGCTGAGTTCCGCCACTCAGCACGCAATGCCTCAATTCGGCGGAAAGTAAGAATGGAGTGTCTTAACACTAGGTTACCGCTGCCTACCCTGTTAAATGCGGTATACAGCGTGAAGCTATGTATGTATATACAATAATTTTACACTTAATACTCTTAAAACTATAAAATAAAATCAACAATAAATTAAAAAATCAAAATGATACACAGTTCCCTAGAATTGAATTAACAACAACAAAACACGTTACTCATGCCTCATTAACGTCGTGAAAAACGTCTCGTATACAAGACGCCTTAGGTTTTGAATAATTCATTCACATCTTCACATACGCTTGATACAGGCAAGGCCACGTGGAATAGGGAAGTCAAAATTTACATAATTTAACCGAAGAACAGACTTCGAGTGGTTTGAAAATTTACAAATTTTATCAACCCTGCTTACTATTCAAGTGTTATGAAGGTAATTATGGTGTTGACGCCTGTCGTGACGCAGAGGCACAAGTGTACGACTGTAAACGCGACAGGTTGTAGGTTCGATTCAAACGCCAGGAAATAAAAATTATAAATAATATTTTCATTTTCTGGGTCGGAAAAGGTAAAGCGCGGCATTGAGTTCCGTCACTCAGCGCGCAATGACTCAATTCGGCAGGTAGTGGAGAACGGTATTGTTGATAGTGAACCGAGTGTTGACCAACACTAGGTTCTCAGGTTCCCTCTGCCTACCCTGCTATATGCGGGATACAGCGTGAATAAAAATAAATGTGGTGTGGTTAGCTTCACACCGAGAACTTAGTGTTAGGACCCTCCGTTGCTTAGTTCCCGTTTTAAAGTGTTTAAATATTCCGTTCTCCGCCATAAAAACAGACTCTAAATGACGGAAGTGTGTATATCTCATCGCCACGCATATACGTTCATAACCAGAGCGGGGAAACGAAGATAATTTAAATATTTTATTAATTTTCGCGTTGAAAACCCATAACCTATCGAGTTTCCAGCCAGATGCTGCTTTATTGCGCTACAATGACCTCTGGATGATGATGATGAAGATGAAATGATGGATGAATATTGTTACAAAAATATGTACATTTTTGATTTTTGGAACCTTATATTATTGGATTTTATTCACAGTTTAATTACCGGAGAGCAGGATAATCAGAGAGAATGTACTGTTGTATCATGGCGACAAAATCAACACCATTGCGTGTTTAATGGCGAAACCTAACACCGCTCTTAGCCTTTTTAGAGTACAGAAATTGAGATAATATAAAATTAATGATTCCTCGGAGTCAGTCAAAACCACCTTTTCATTTTTTTATTTATTGATATAGGATGGCAAACGATCAGAAGGACCACCTGATGGTAAGTGGTTACCTTTGTCCATGACATTTACAGCAACAGATGTGTTGTAAATGCGTTCAGATGGCAGTGTAAGGAAATAATGTACTGGTTTTGGCAGTCTGCCATCGGACCCACCATATTCTGGGGAAAGTTTGGGTGGGAATAGGGAAAAATCTGGCTTACATGTCATCGAACCGGAACACATCATTAGATATTTGGCGGTTCGTCTTTATGTTACTTGCTTTTCAATATATAATCTAGTAAGATTATATTGAAAAGCGTGTGTGGAATTAAATGCTTTTGATGCTAACCCGGGAGGCTCATCAAAGTTGTATATTTATTGTAAAAAAATATTTTGAAAAGAGCAACTGTTGAGTTTCTTGCCGGCTCTTCTCAGCAGAACTGACTTCCGAGCCGGTGGTAGCTTCCGTTAGGACTGACACGACTGACACTTTTGTAAATTGACGATTCGAAAGTGCTTATAATAGCCTACTTGAATAAAGAATATTTTGATTTTGATTTTAATAAAAGGTTTATAATATGTAAACAAAAGAATGAAGACCATCGTATCGCTGTGGGACAGTGTTTGACTGTAAGCGTGAGTGGTTGTAACTTCAATTCCAACTCGGGCAGTGATTATATTCAAATTATTATTGTTTCTTCGTTTTGGTAAGGCAAAACGGCGTTGAGTTCCGCCACTTAACACACAATGTCTTGACACTAGGTTCTCTCTGTCTAAGTAGCTTAAAAAGGATGAATTAGTATGAAACAAAATCGATTGAAATACCAATACAATACAAGTACAATTTCATTAAGCTTTACGTACCCAAATGATATTGGTTTCGACGAAATTAATATTTACTAATTAACTATGTTTGAATCTGCTAAGCGGTTCACTAAAATTAATAATCGTTAAATGTAACCAATTAATGACGATGATTAACGACGTAATGATGAAATTACCTCATTGTTAATGAAAATCTGTATTGTACCTATTGGCATATATAATTATGTATATTTGTATAGCAAGTAATATTATAAATATCAAAGTTTATGAGGAGGATGAGATATTTTTTTCATTAAAACTACTGAACGGATTTTGATGAAACCGAGAAGTAATATAGATTATACATCAGAGTAACACAAAGTCATTCATTTTTAAACATTTTTTGTAACATGGCCATTTAGAGTAATAAAATAAAGCCAAGAAACCTAAACACGCCTCCCATAATATAAATAATCTAAATATGTGTATCATATATATTATATAGATCTACACCACATTACAGTATCCAGAGAGAAGAGAGAAGCTTTTTTTAATGTGTAGAAATCACGCACAGGTATCTGTTCCGTTGGGAACTTGGACCAGTTATGTGGGGCTCCGGACCGGTAGATGTAAGTCGTCTCTATACATACTGAAACCTCACGGTGCTCCTCCTCCACCGCCATTCCGACGGATCCGGAGAGAACTTAGTGTTAAAATATTCCGTTTTCCAGTTTAAGCCCTGTAAGTATTCTGTTGACTTTGACTTTGACATTTTTTTTCTGAGGACAGGACAAGTCAAAACAGAATAGAACAGAACAGAAAAAGACATCTATAGAATAGTAATACTGCATACATATATACGTAGCTTCACGCTGTATCCCGCATATAGCAGGGTAGGCAGAGGGAACCTAGTGTTAAGACACTCCGTTCCCCACTTTCCGCCGAATTGAGGCATTGCGTGAGTATTGAGTTACGGAACTTAACGCCTCGCTTTGCCTTGTTACCAAACCCAGGAAACGAAAAATTTCATTTCCTGGAATGGAAATCGAACCCACAACCAGTCGCATCTACAGTCGCACGCTTGTGCCTCTGCGCCACGACAGGCGTTCTTTATGATTATAAAAAGAGACTTTAAGCAATCTCTTCATTTTCCCATTTCATGATTGAAATCATAATAAAAAACACGGAACTCTATAATTTATTATTCCGTGTCAGTTTTTTTTAATAAACACGATGCGAAGGTAGGATGCGACGTCGCGTCGAGAGTTTTTGGTCCACTGGAGCGTGCATCTTGTTCAAACATTTCATATACATATATATGTACATATATATTCACTTTATAGTAGTTTATGAATTTTTATACAAAATGTCACTGAATTCAGTATTTTACAGCTTTTAAGAAAATTATAAGTAGCTTCCTTGAGATTTTTTTAGGGAGGGAAGGAATTTTTTAGTGTGACCACTTTGTGGTGGTGTGGTACAGTGTGGACGATAGTTGTGGGTTCTCATTACTAAGTGTTATTGTAAAGTATTGTTTTCTTTCTAATTTCCGTAGGAATTGCTAGGAATTCTCTCTTAGTACTCCCCTTTACTCCTCGTGTACGTCAAATGATAAATTTCGGCTTTCTGCCTGTAGTAGATAGTGTCCAGGATGTGTGTTTGTCAGTCACTTAGTAATGCAAGAAATTTATATTTAAAAGATTATTTCCTTTTTCATATTTTTAAGATCACTTGCCGTCGTGGCGGATTGAGGAAGTGTTGATTATTAAGGCGGAGATTGTGAGATCGATTCCCACTTGTGGAAATTATATATTTCCTCACTTTGGTAAAAAAAGTGTAACCTTGAGATCCACCTCTCAATATGCAATGTCTCTAATTCAGACAGAAAATGAACAACGTTATGACAAATTATAAGTGCATATAAATAATTATCAATTCATTTTTAACAATCAATGGCCCAAAAAGGAATAAAAATAAAGAACGGAGTGTATTAACTCAATACTCTCTATATACCGTAAAATTTAAATGCATGTCATGGAGCAGAGGCACAAGCGTGCGACTATAAACGCGACAGGTTGTGGGTTCGATTCTCACTCCAGGGAATGTAAAAGCTTAGTATTTTCATTTCCTGGCGTTGAGTTCCGCCACTCAGCACGCAATGCCTCATTTCGGCAGAAAGTGGGGAACGGAGTATCTTAACACTAGGTTCTCAGGTTCCTTTTGCTTACCCAGCTATATACGGGATACAGCGTGAACCTAAAAAAAAATATCTCCAGTCTATTAAAATATACATCAGCAATATTAAAGACATCATATCATATTTTATTAAATATATATGAAAGATACGATGAGTCATATAAGGTTAAGTCACTGAAGCGTCGCTATCCGATATACTTTGAAATTTACATTACGCTTGTAATAACATCTTATTAAATAATAAGCCAATATGGCGCAATTGAGATGACTTTGATTGTATTTGCGGTTGTAAGTTCGATTCTCGCTTGAGGTAATGTTTATTTTGTAATCATTTTTATTTCTCTAGTCTGAATTACTTGAGTTGTACCGCAACTTGTCTTACGTAGTCTACAAAATAAAATATCGTTATTTTCCGTTTCCATAAGAATTTCAAGTAATTCTCTCTATCCAAATCAAAATATTCTTTATTCAAGTAGGCTATTACAAACACTTTCGAATCGTAAATTTACAAAGGTGTCATTCGTGTCAGTCCTAACGGAAGCTACCACCGGCTCGGAAGGCAGTTCTGCTGAGAAGAGCCGGCAAGAAATTCAACAGTTGCTCTTTTCTGATAATTTTTTTACAATAAATATACAACTATGATGAGCCTCCCGGGTGAGCGTCAACAGCATTTAATTCCACACATTGACATCATTATAGTATTCTTGGACAGAATAATATACTTTTTTCAATAATATGTTCTTAATCTTAACTTTAAATAGTTGAAGTGGCAGATCTGTAACTATTTCTGGAATTTTATTATACATGCGTATACCTTGTGACAAAAAAGATTTATTAACTTTTTTGAGACGAAAACTAGGTGTAATTAGCCATATACCGCTGGTCAAGGAACTGTCATGACAAATATCAGCTTTCTACTAAAAAGATATGAAGCAAATATAACTCGAATGTTTCACAGGGTAGTTAAAGAAACTCCGTCCTCCACTTTTCGCCCGAAATCGAGACATTGCGTGCTCAATGGCAGAACTCAACGCCGCACTTTGTCTCGTCCGAAAAATAAAAAAATATGCTATAGAAATATACTCACTCTCTTGAGTGGGAACCGAACCCAAAACCACGTTTACAATCAAACGTCCCACTGCGCCACGATGACCTCTTTTTACAACAGTGATGTATAGAAATGTAGATATTTAAAGTTAGTACAATTTTTTATATTGTTAAAAATGAAAAGCATAACGTTAGAACGGTTAGAACGTAAATATTGTCATGGGAATATAACATTTTTCCGACCTATATTCAATGTTGTATGAAAAGGTTTTGTTTCATGTATGCAGGTACTATAATAATACTAGACTAGGTCTCTTTTATAATATTCGTACTAGGCGTAATCAAAAATGAATACTAAGTTGTTATTTTATTTGTAATATAAAAAATAGACGCCTGTCGTGGCGCAGAGGCACAAGCGTGCAACCGTAAACGCGAACCGTTCCTGGGTTTGGTAACAAGGCAAAGCGCGGCGTTGAGTTCCGCCCCTCAGCACGCAATGCCTCAATCTGGCCGAAAGTGGGGAACGAAATTGTAGTAAGAGAACGGAGTATCTTAATACTAGGTTCTCTGGTTCCTTCTGCCTACCCTGCTATATGTGGGATATAGCGCTAAGTTAAAAAAAAAATAATATAAAAAAGTATCATCGAACTCAAAAACGTTTAATTTTGATAATTTACTACCAGAGATGTTGTAGATGCGTTGCCAACCTAGAGGATACTGATGGAAGGGGGGACAATGTAGTAGTCCACTATCAGAACCACCACATTTTGGGGAAAGGATGGGTGGGAAAGGGGAAAATCTGGCTTACATGCCATCGAACCGGAACACATCATTAGATATTTGGCGGTTCGTCTTTGACATGATAGTGGTCGCGAGCCAGTCGCGAGTCAGTCATTTTAGGTAATAAGAAAAATTCACTTTACAGAATTAATTACAACAAAATAAGTTGTAACAAGCGTATGAGAATTTCGACATAGCTAGATAAAATTGGAATCCCACTGCGTTTAATTTTTTTAAAAACAATCATATTGCTAACCTCCTCCTTTTTTTCAAAATCAGTTGAAAAATCATCTTGAGATTTAAGAGTAATATGTAACAAACATACATATAAAATCACAGTCCATATGTGTATATAGTCGTATCCATATGTCGAAAGCTTTATAATAGACACAGTAGGTTCTGTTACTTTATGTAAGGGAACATTAATGTGACAATGTTGGTTGAAAAGCTAGGAATAAAACGTATAAAAATTCGTAGTGCAGTGTGACAGTTTTTGACTGTAAACCTGGATTGATAATCATTCAGGGTTATGATTATAATTTAATTATATTTGTTTTCTCGCTCTAGTAAGACAAAATGCGGCGTTGACTTCCGTCATTTGACACGTAATGTCTTGACTCGATTACTGCCTACCGTGCTATGCAGGAAAAGCGTAATGCTGAAAAAAAAAATAAAAACAGATATGGTTACGCAGTATTAAACCGCGTTTCCTACAAAAAAGAATATGTTATGGTATTATATTCAAATGATAAACTTATTCAAGGAATATTAATCACAGCCCTAAATCAAGACGTAGGGTTTTAAGTGACGAAACTTAACGCCGTACGTAAACTTAGTTATAGTAAGCATTAGTTAGTTTTTCCTGGGTTTGGTAATAAGGGAAAGTGCGGCATTGAGTTCCGCCACTCAGCACGCAATGCTTCATTACGGCGGAAAGTGGGGAACAGAATTGTTATAAGAGAACGGAGTGTCTTAATACAAGGTTCTCAGGTTCTCTCTGCCTACCCTGCTATATGCGGGATACAGCGTGAAGTTAAAAAAAAAATAGTTACTTTAGATAAAAATGAAATTTAAAATTTCAGTCTTCATATTACTGACAATATGGTGATACTACATACCATCTGCGCGGGTCGGCGGCGTGGAAAACTATACCAGCCAGAGATACGCTACCTTGTCGTTTTACGATTTAGATCTCATTTAATATCATCTCTTTTTTTCATATATTTTTTAGTATTCATTTTACGATGTTCTAAAGTTGTAGGCACATATGAGAAATTTAAAGATAATTACCTTGCTTGTAGTAAAATAATAAAATTAGTTAGGGCCGTCGTAGCGCAGTGGGCCAGCCTATATTTGTAAATGCGATTGTTTGTTGGTTCGATTACCATTTGGGGAATGATTACATTTATTTTTTATTCATTTCCCCGTTCTGGTAAGATAAAGAGCGGCGCGGCGTTGAGCATCGCCACGCAATTGGCAATGTATTCGAGCGTAAAGCATTGAGGCATTGCGTGCTGAGTGGCGGAACTCAACGCCGCGCTTTGCCTTGTTACTCTTCCTATCCTGCTATTTAATAAATTTATTTAACCGAAAACTAAAAGGAACACATTTAAATTGTTTTTCGCGTTATACTGGACATTCTGACAAGTATATTAAGTTCATATTACAGAAACAACTCGGTTCCCACCGGCTTGCCTAACTTTTCAAAGTACAAGTATGAAACCTAAAAAAAGGTCGCCAGGAAAATGTGGACCAGAAATTCTGCATTTGAATGTCGAATGAAAATTCTGAAAATCTGCTTCAAGCTAAGACATTATGTGTTGAGTGTCGGATCTCATCGCTGAATGTTGTCTTACCAAACAGGGCAAATGAGAATAATCTAAATATAACGCAGAGGCACAAGCGTGAGACTGTAAACATGACAGATTGTAGGTTCAATTTCCACTCCAGGAAATGGATTTTTTTTTCCTGCAAAATGCGGCGCTGAGTTCCGCCACTCAGCACGCAATGACTCAATTCGGCGGAAAATGGGGAACGGCGTGCAAGGGAACATTAGGTTCCCTTTGCCTACCCTGCTATATGCGGGATACAGCGTGAAGCTATGTATGTATGTATCTAAATATTCCCCCGAGTGGAAACCACTACAACTATCCCGGTTATAGTCATTCGGTGTCCCACACAAATTCTTAAATTAAAAAAAAAATGATGACCTCTCTGGACGTCTCACTTATCTATAGCAAGGCGCTTTTTATTGTATAATTATAAATCGTAAATATGAAGAAAATTAACAGTTTTTTATGGTTTTTAAATGTAAACAAAGTTTGAATAATATTACAGATTAAGCAGTCATTTTGTTGTGTGTCCATACAATCTGCCATCAAAAATTATTTGTGCTGCCCGTTCATAAAAGGCAAATAATATCAAAGGCACTGGAGTGTAGAATCACAGTGACGGGTTTTCCGAACGGGATATATCAGATATGGCTGAAAATTCGCACTTTTTATCAATAACCGACTTCAATAAAGGAGGAGGTTATCACACTGTTTTTATTATGTGTGTTACCAATTTTGATGATTTTTATATATTATAGCAAGTGCTTCTGATCTCACCTAACGCCTGTCGTGGCGCAGGGGCACAGGCGTGCAACTGTAAACGCGACAGGTTGTGGGTTCGATTCCCACTCCAGGAAATGGAATTTTTCATTTCCTGGATTAGGTAACAAGGCAGAGCGCGGTGTTGAGTTCCGCCACTCAGTATGCAATGCCTCAATTTTGCAGAAAGTGGGAAACGGAGTGTCTTAACACTAAGTTCCCTCTGCCTACCCTGCTATATGCGGAATACAGCGTTAAACTATGTATGGAAGCATCTGATGTGATGCCATAGAAATTTGGTTAAGGTCTGACAAATACCTTTTGTTTAAAACTATTAGAAAAAATGTTAAATCTTAATTATTTGTGCTATTCGTTTATAAAAGGTAATAATTTCAAAGGCATTGGAGTGCAGAATGAAAGTGACGGGTTTTACAAATGGATGTATCAGACACTTGTATCGACTTTTTCGTTACATATTTAGGTTAGGATGCATTTTATTTAATTGTTTTTGAAATTTATTTCTTCTTCCGGTATGAGAAGCGGCGTTTAGTTCCGCCACACAACACGCCTATATTTTGAATTCGGGCTGAAAGTAGCGAACGAAATGTCGTGATTTTAACTTTTTCTATCTACCCTACTGTGTGGGATAAGTCATCAATTAAAAATCAATATTTGCTTAATTATAAAAGAAAAATCAAACAATACTTTATTTTTTTTTATAATAACTCAACATAAGTTTCTAACAATTTCTCAGTTCGCAGCATCGTATCTTTTTATCACGTTTGTGTGAATACAATTCGATAAAAGTTCGTCCTTGAATGCTTGTATCACGTGCAGTTTTATATATTTTCAGTTTCAGTGAATATTTTGTTTTGAATATTGCTTTGAGGTCATCGTGGCGCAGTGGGACAGTGTACTGACCTGTATGCAGTAGTTGCCGGTTTATCAGTGGGGTAAAAACTTATATTTAAATAGGTATTATTTTTAACCGAAATATTTAAAAAAAATACAATTTTTTTTATGTGTCTTACCGCATATTTTTTTTACTGGTTGAACTGATTTTGATGATTCTAATTTTATATGATAACTAGTGCAAATCTGAAAATCTAAAATTATTATTTTTTTCTCTTTTTATTTTTTTTAACTTCACGCTGTATCCCGCATATAGCGGGGTAGGCAGAGGGAACCAGAGAACCTAGTATTAAGACACTCCGTTCTTTTTCAACATTTCCGTTCCCCACTTTCCGCCAAATTGAGGCATTGCGTGTTGAGTGGCGGTACTCAACGCCACGCTTTGCCTTGTTATCAAACCCAGATAATGAAAATACTTCTTTTCCTGGAGTGGGAATCGAACCCACAACCTGTCGCGTTTGCAGTCGCTCGCTTGTGCCTCTGCGCCACGACAGGCGTCGTTTTTATTATATATATGGATTGTTTTAAGGTATATATAAAGTAATTTAACAATTAATCAACAAAGAAAATATAAGATATTCAGCGTTCGTTTATTTAAATTTCACGTCTGCTAGAAACACTGAAATAGAGGTTGAAAATTATCTTGTACTATTAAATACTTTTTCATAATGAAAAATGAAATATGAAATATCTCTATAAGTGCTTGTAATGAGGTGATGGGGTTAGAATAAAATTCCCCTCCGCCACTGGGTAGCATCCCGTAAGAGTCGGGTATCCCAGTAGTTAGGTGGTAGGAGGTTCGTCCTCCGTCTGGCTCGCGACCACTATCATGTCAAAAACGAAACGCCAAATATCTAATGATGTGTTCCGGTTCAATGTCATGTAAGCCAGGTATTTTACCCCTTTCCTACCCATCCTTTCCCCAAAATGTGGTGGTTCCAATGGCGGACTACTATATCCCCCCCCCCCCTCATTCTGTATTCTCTAGGTTGGCAACGCATCTACAGCGTCTCTGTTGTTGTATATGTATAGACATATACAACAAATTGTTGTGTTCCGCCACTCTGCACTCAATGCCTCAATTTGAAGGAAAGTGGGGAACAGAGTGTCTTAAGACTAGGTTCTCAAGTTCGCAATGCCTACCCTGATATAAGCGGGATAGAGCGTGAAGTTCAAATAAAATATCCATCCCCACGAGTGGAAATCGAACCCATAACCAATCGCATATACAATCATAGGTTATCCCACTGCGCTACGATGGCCTTATATATAAAGAAAAGAAGACAAATTTATAAGGAATAATAATCCGATAAATAACAAACGACAGTTAACAGATAATTTTGTATTATAAATTCACAAAAGCTCTCGAGCATTATCTCTTCCCGTTTTCAGTAGACTTCCTTTAGGGACAAGTCATTTTTTTCCCAATATAAAATATGATAATTTCATTCGAAAGCTCAAGCTTCAATGATTCTAAGCAATATTAGATTTTAGTATACAGAATTAAAAATATGTATGGTTTTTATTAAATCTTCTATATATATAAAAATGAATGTTTGTCTGTATGTCATCGATGAACTCAAAAACTATTGTATTGATTATTATGAATATTGGTATATATATGTATTGTATGTAGGCTGTAGAGATGCGATCTCTTCGGAGAATATGCGGAGTAAGTTTGGCTGACCGAGATAAGCGAGAATGTTATAGTGCTCAGGTGGTTTGGGCACGTCGAGAGGATGAGTGATGAGAGAATGGTGAGAAAGATATATGAAGCAAAGGTAAAGGCAAGAGAGGTAAGGGGAGACCTCGGTTTACCTTCGAGAACACTGTATCAATGATACTGGAGGAAGGTCACGTAAAAAGCATGAGGACCCCCCGGAGGGCATGCAGCGACCGTAACGTTTGGCGCTGCGTTCTCTCTGACTACCCCGCTAGGCATAAAACGTGAAGTTAAGTAGGTAGGTAGGTATATGTATTTTTCCACGAAGAAGGTTTATATAAACTCATTGATGCCACTCGCCACCAGGTGGAGCTGCATAGTAGCAACTTCTGCCCCGTTCAACTGATCGTCATGAAATTCAGAATGACCATGTATTTTTACACAGAGGAACATATAAACGAACATATAAACTGTATTTCATCGATGACCTACAAAATTTTCTTAAATTTATTTTAGTTGTTGGCGTAGCAACGCGTGCCGGTACAGCTAGATATATATGTAAAAATGAATATTTGTCTGTATGAAATGTAGAATCGTTAACCATGCATTTAATCAAGTGATCATGAGCCCACGAAGGTTTCAGATGCCGCCAAACATTTTTTTCAAAATTAACAACGCCTTAAAAACGCCTGTCGTGGCGCAGAGGCACAAGCATGCGACTGTAAACACGACAGGTTGTGGGTTCGGTTCCCACTCCAGGAAATGATAGTATTTTAATTTCCTGGTTTTGGTAACAAGGCAAAGCGCGGCGTTGAGTTCCGCCTCTCAACACGCAATGCCTCAATTTGGCGAAAAGTGGGGAACGGAATTGTTTTAAGAGAACGGAGTGTTTTAACACTAGGTTCTACGGTTCCCTCTGCCTACCCTGCTATATGCGGGATACAGCGTGAAGGTAAAAAAAAAACAAAAACAATGAAATTACTCAAAATGATTTGAATATTTGTATATAATGTCTTTCCTTCAAATTTTATTTGGTTGCGTAGCAACGCGCACATGGTACAGCTAGTAAATCACAAATTTTTAAAAGCTATCGTTTGTAGTTGGTCGGCGTGTGATTGTAACGATTGGTTGTGGGTTCGATTCCCATTCGGGGTAATAATTATATTTTTTTTCATATATTTTTTTATATTGATTATTTTCATATTTCCGTCCGTTTGAATTTCCGCCACGTATCAAGCAATATTTCGAATTCCGGTGAAAAGCGGGGAACGGAGTGTCCTGATACTTAGGCTCTCTCTCTCTACCCCTGCGGAATAACGTGTAAAGCGATAAAATGACTATATTTACTTAAAACCATTTAAATTCCCATACATTTTTCAAGATTTTTTGCAAAGCTCACCTAAAAATCTAATTAGAAAACTTACCGTCCAAATTATAACTTTACTGAAAGATAGCAAATACCGTGTAATTTTCAGCTTCAGCGGTCTGCGTAATATTTAAACGACAAACATATACCTAAGTGCTACCGCAAAGGTTCGTTATGTTGGATTTTGGCCATTATTAGCTTATTAGCCATTATATTCAATTGACCATAAGCCTGTCGTGGTGCAGAGGCACAAGCGTGCGACTGTAAACGCTACAGATTGTGGGTTCGATTCCCAGTCCAGGAAATGAAAATATTAAATAATATTTAGTATTTTTATTTCCTCGCTCTGATAAAAAGCAAAGCGCGGAGTTGAGTTCCACCACTCAACATGCAATGCCTTAATGCGGACAATGAGGATCGAAAATCTTAAGAGAAAGTATATAAACATTTTTCTTGTATAATTTGGCTAAAATATAAGAATATATACCTAAATATATTTTCTGAGTAGATATCGAATACATAACCTCCAGTTTAATAGCCAAAGCAACAAATCATAATACCCAAGGGTCAGTCAATACGCTTGTGCTGCTAAATTTGCTTTCCAGCAATTCCTCTGAATGTATTACCCTGCGATTGCCATTCGGGGGAACGATAATATTTCAATTATTTTGATTTTTGTGCTCTAGTAAGATAAAGCGCGGCGTTTAGTTCCGCCACTCAATAAGTAATATTTCGATTTCTGGCGGTAAGTGGAGAACGGAGTGTCTTGACACTAGGTTCATTCTGCGTGCATAGCGAAAAAATCGTGAAGCTGAATTATCACCATTCAATCTATTGAAAGAAAAAAATCCTAGTAGGATTTTCACTAAAGTGTCCATATAAATCTATGACACTATTGTTCCGCAGTTGTTACTACTCTAGAATATGTTCCGATTTAATTTATTTTCATTCATCATATCTAATAAGACAAAGCGCAGTATTGACTTACGCCAAGTAACAGACAATATCTCTAAAACGAGCAGAAAGTGGAAAACAGAGAGTTATGCTTCTAGATTTTGTCCATCTAGGGCGTAATAAATCCAATTTTGCCCAATATTATTCTTAAAATCGTGTAAATAAAAATATTTCAACATTTTTTTAAATACCTCGAGTGGTAATAGAACCTATGACCAAAAATTAACACACAAAACTACATTAGAAAATTGGAAACTCATTTTGTATACATGAGTTTCTAATTTTGTTAAGAAATCTTGCTAAGCAATACATATGTATGTGTGTATGTTGTTGAAGGAAATAGTTAGGACTGCGGTTCTTACTTATTGAATTAATGCTTTACATCGAATGTTGTACATTTAAATTAAAATACTTTGTAAAGTTTTGGTTAAATCTCATCAGAAATACAACTGTTATTTTATTTTCTTCTATTTACAAATATCTTAAATGAATTTTTATTACTGTATCCTGTCATGGCGCAGAGGTACCAGCGTGCGACTATAAACGCGACAGGTTGTGGATTCGATTCCCACTCCAGGAAAGGAAAATATTAAATAATAGAATTTCTATTATTACGTAGAGTTCCGTCACTCAGCACGCAATGCCTCAACTTGGCGGAAAATGGGGAACGGAAATGTTATAATTTAACAGAGTGTCTTAACACTAGGTTTTCCGGTTCCCCCTGCATACCCTACTATGTGCGGAATACAGCATGAACCTAAAATAAAAAAAAAAAACTGGTAATCGATGTCAAAATCTAGTAACACCTGATAACATTCCTCTGTCCTTCTATTTTTTACACATAACTAAAACTTTTGGGTGGCCAAATGTCACTTAATACTTTGTGTAACTAGACTAAAATAAAAAAAAATAAATATAAATATTTAATAAATAGGAAAGAATGAATTGAAGGGTAAGCAGAGAAAAACAAAGAACCTAGTGTTAAAACACTCCATTCTCTTAAAATTTGTGTTCCTCAATTTCCGTCGAATTAAATCATTGCGTGCTGAATGCCGGAACTCAACGCCGCGCTTTTACTTTGTTGCCAGACAGACAATTTATTCAAATTACATATTTTTGTTTCATTTCATTTTTTCACTTTAGTATAAACATACACGTTGCTAAGACAACATATATTTTACACATCCACTAATAAAACTAATTTTCCCTTACAAAGATCGAATTGCTTCCTATAACCCATTTATTTTAAAGAAGTAGGTGAACATCGTAAAGATAGATGAATAGTTGAACGACATTCATCAGGACGGACCGAGTCATCTGTCAGATGCCATTTGGATCAATGAGCGCTTAGGAAAATTGAATTTTGCTGATATTTCTTGACATATTGAACTTAATTTTCAATATATTGTAGTAAATAATTATAATATAGAGTAATTAGTCATAGGTTTAAGAGAACGGAAAAATTAGCTTTGTAATAGGAGCTTAGTGTAAATTTAACGTAGATATCTAATATTATTACTTATATTATTACTTATATTATTAGTTAGCCTATCGCCTGTCACCCTGTCGCCTGTCGTGGCGCAGAGGCACAAGCGTGTGACTGTAAATGCGACAGGTTGTGGGTTCGATCCCCACTCCAGGAAATGTAAAAATTTAGTATTTTCATTTCTTGGGTTTGGTAACAAGGCAAAGCGCGGCGTTGAGTTCCGCCACTCAACACACAATGCCTCAATTTGGCGGAAAGTAGGGAACGGAAATGTTGAAAGAGAATGGAGTGTCTTAACACCATATTCTCTGGTTACCTCTGCCTACCCTGCTATATGCGGGATACAGCGTGAAGTCAAAAAAAAAGAAATCATAAATACAGAGATTTTGAAATATTTACGTATATTTGTTAAATTTATGACAGTGTTTGCACGTTGTCAAAATGATATCAATAAAACACTATTGATAGATGGTTTATTTGTTATTTAGGTACATGAAAAAAGCTTTACACATGGCTGGCTATGGCATGGCATGGGTTGACATGATGGTTATGCATTCAAGTTCTTACTTGGGAAAGTATTTATTTCTATTTATTTTTATATTTCACGGTGTTGAACTGCGCCACTCAACGCGCAAAGTTTGGGATGTGAGCGGAGAGCAGAGAACGGACTGTTTTGACATTAGATTTTCTCTGCCTAGTCTGTTATGTGCGAAAAATTTTGTGTTGTAGAACAGATTTAATGTCTCACTTTTAACATTACTGTGTCTACGATCCCTAATCCGCTTCCGGAGGACGGAGTGTCTTTATACATTTATATACTTTATACATCTCTCTGACTACCTTGCTATTCAGGAAGAAGCGTGAAGTTTTTTTTATTCAATTCGGCGGAAAATGGGGAACGGATTGTCTTAACACTAGCCTACCCTGCTATATGCGGGATACAGCGTGAAGCTATGTATGTATGTATCATAAACATTAGGCCATACAAGATTTGAATTATAATAGCAATCGATAATAATATTAGGATCAATTCATAACCTGCCACAGTGGTGTTAAAAAAGTATTCAATTTCAGTATTTTGATGCAAAATATTTTGTTTTCGGGTCAACATGTGACCATTTTTAAATTGATGCCTTACTAAATAATATTGTATTGGAAAACAATTTGTACCTTCTGTTACTTTTAATATGTACCATGCTAAATATATAAATGTAGTACACATCAATAACGAAGGGTCCATATAACACGGTTTCCACCCGGCTTACCTCTGTAAATGATAATTTTGTGGAAAAATTGGGAGCGAATTTTTTAAAAGAAGAAGACTCACAAAAGGTCGTTAGAAAAATGTTGGATGTAAATTGTAAACAATTGAAAAAAAAAAAACAAATTTGACATCTAAAAACCACCTAAAAAAGGCTGGGTCATCACCAAAATTCGATAGTGAAATAAAACTTAATACCTTTACATCCTATACCGGTTTCCCTAAATATTTGTACCGACTTCCCTAAATATTCCGGCTTCTCTAAGTTTACTGGCTTACCTAAGTAAAATTTACCCTCGCCACTAGTATATTACCAATATTCTTTTTAACCGATTTCAAAAAAGAGATTGTCAATTGACTGTATTTTTTTGTATGTCACATAACTTTTTCACTAGGTGAACCAATTTTGATGTATTTTTTGTATGATAGCTGTGGCTTGTGTTGACAAGTAGCTTTTGAGTTTTTTTACAAAAACGAAACCGTTTTATGTTAAAATTTTAATTACGATTGTCTACTTTTTATTTTTTTTTGTTATACTGACTATCCTTCTAATATTATAAATGAAAATTCTGTGAGGATGGATATAGTAGAGAGATACTTGCTATCTACTATTTTCAAGAATAATATTAGATAGCAATATTCAGCTTATCATTTTTTTAAAAACTCGGTAATCAGAAAGAACCTAGTATCAAGACACTTGTTTTCAATTCTTCACTTGAAATCGAGGAATAACACGTTGGTTGGCGGAACTCAACGCCGTACTCTTATCAGAGCAGAAAATTCAAAATAATTTAACATCATAATTACCCTACGGAACGGAGATGTAAAAACAGAACGGAATGTTTAACACTAGTCCCTTAGGGTTCTCCTGTCTACCCTGCTAAGTGTGCGGGATGCAGGGGTGAAACTAAAAATCGTTGCCCAATTGGTTATAAATCGTAGAGTAAAACATTAAGAGAAATTGCTGGAAACCAAATTTAGCAGCACAAGCGTATTGACTGACCCTTGGGTATTATAATTTGTTGCTTTCACTATTAAGCTAGAGGTTATGTATTCGATATCTACTCAGAAAACGTATTTATGTATATATTTTTTTGTTTGGTGGTAGGAGGTTCGTCCTCCGTCCGGCTCGCGACCACTATCATGTCAAAGACGAACCGCCAAATATCTTATGATGTGTTCCGGTTCGATGGCATGTAAGCCATGTTTTCCCCTTTCCCACCCATCCTTTCCCCAAAATGTGGTGGTTCCGATAGCGGACTACTACATTATCCTCCCTTTCCATCTGTATCCTCTAGGTTGGCAACGCATCTAGTACATCTCTTGTGTTGTAGATGTTCATGGGCGAAGGTAACCACTTACCATCAGGCGGTCCTTCTGCTCGTTTGCCATCCGGTATCCATAAAAAAAAAAAAATGTATTTACTAAATTCTTATACTTTGGCGAAATTACACAAAAAATTATGATAAAGTTTCTAAATGAAATTATTGTAAAGTTTCATTTGGATTCGTTCAGTAGTTTGTGCGTGAAGTAAAAAATATCCATTCTCATAAACTTTTACATTTGTAGTACTAACTGTTACCCGCGACATCGTTCGTGGTCAATGTCAGTCTATACTACATACTAAAGTATGTATGATGAACAACAATTGAATGACAGAATCCCACCTCAGTCTACCTGTGACCACGGACAACAGTAAAGTGTTCGAAACGTCGGGTTTCCAAAAATGTATATCCGAATACTAAAATATACGCGATTAATCCGGTTAAAATAGTTTCATTTAATACATACTATAGTGTATGTATTATAGTGTGTGTGTGTGTAGTGTGTGTATGTCTGTAGTGTAGTGTTGCAACTCTAAACGTACGTACCTTGAGAAAAGAAGAGGATTTAACAGAACTAATATATGCGCTTAAACAAATCAAAGAATGGAAGAGATTGGAAGAGGCCTTTGCCGACTGGCAAACGGATCTACAGAAAATAAGGAAAAGAGACATAATAGATTAACCTACATTAAGAATTTTATGTTAGATTATAGATAGATTGTACATGAAAAAAGCTTTACACATGGCATAGTTGACATGATGGTTATGAATCTCGTTCTTACTTGGGAAAGTATTTATATCTATTTCTTATTTTTATATTTCACGGTCTTGAAGCCAAAAAAAAAAAACTATATATTACCAATGGCAGTTTATACTACGCAATTATATATGTAGTGCGTATGCGTTAATTTTTGAAGGCTTTGAAGTAACTAGATTTTTCATTTTTTTGACAAACAGTGATGTCTGCCAAAATATATGTTTTCTAAATACTATGTTCAATAAAATATCCTATATCCTTTTTAAATATATCTAAGAATATGCATGCCAACGTTTCATGTTAATCGGTTGAGTAGTTTTGGCGTGAAACCGTAACAAACAAACTTACAATCACACTCTGTAATGGGGAACCTAATGTTAAATAGTACTTACTTACTTAGCTTCACGCTGTATCCCGCATATAGTTAGGGTAGGCAGAGGGAACCTAGGTTGGAGGTGATTTCACTCGTTCTCACTCCCTTTTCAGTCGAATTGAGGCATTGCGTGCTGGAAGCGTATTTCGTTAAGTAAGGCAAAGGCTGAAGGCAAGCCTCCAGGAAAATGAAAATTCCATTTCCTAGAGAGTGGAATCGAACCCACAACCCTGTCGAATTTTTTAGTCGCACTTGTGCCTCTGCGCCACGACAGGCGTTAATTATAAATACTAAGCTACTAAACTAAAATCCTGCCCATTTTGGTTTACAAACAACTAAAAACAGGCTAAAATGTAACCAAATGTTATAAAGCTAGCGTTAAACTTTAGGGCGTAACACAATGAATTACATACAATTTGAAAGACAAACCACAAATTACTCTCAAATGGTCAACTGAATAAGCATTTAACTAATAATGGTTAAAATCCAACATAACGAACCTTGCGGTACTTAGCTATATGTGTTCGTTTAAATATTACGCAGATCGCCAGCTTAAAATTACACGGTACTTTGCTATCTTTCAGTGGAGTTATAAATTTGGACAAGCTTCTGAATTTTTTAAGTTTTGAGTGAGTTTTGCATTAAAGAATATACATGTGTTAGCTACATAAAGTATCTCATGCATACATAGCTTCACGTCATATCCACATATGTGCAGGTAGGCAGAGGGAATCTAGTTTAGCACACCTGTTCTCCACTAATGAGGAAACAAAATATTAAGTATTAATTATTGTAAATATTAAATGTTTCTTTTGGAATGGAAATCGAACCCACAAACTGCTTACAGTTGCACGCTTATATTTCTATGCCACTTGACTGGACTAATTTTTTAAACATAGACATTTTCCCCTGAGTGATTCTGTACTTAAAAAAACTAATTTTAAATATATATATATATATGCATTTCTCTGATTAACAAGCAGGCAACTACGGTGAGTTAAGTCAGACGCTGTCTCACTGCGCCAGTTTTGATGGCCTCTAGCATATAATGTTGTATGGATTCGAAGAAATGAAAATATTAAATATTCATTATTGTAAATATAAAATATTTCCTGAATTGGAAATCGATCCCACAACCGTTCACGATCGCACACTTAGGTTCTGCGCCACAATAATTGCTTAAGCGAATTATTAGCTTCATTATAAATATAGGCATTTATCTGAGTGGATCATTCACTTAAATAACACTAATTTAAATTGTGTATTTCTCTGATTAATGAACTAGTAACTACCGTGTACAGTTAGTCACTGTCCCACTGCGTGCCACGATGTCCTCAAAAATAAATATTCAAAACAAAATGTAAACTGAAGCTGAAATATATAAAACTGCATCGAGATACGAGAATTAAGGACGAACTTTTATCGAATTGTATTCACACAAACGTGATAAAGAGATACGATACGAACTGAAAATTATTAGAAATTTATGTTGAATTATCTTATAATACTAGAAATTAAAAATTGTAATATTTCCTGTGTTTTTTTTGCAAAAATAGATAATGCCGACTAATTTTTTTTATATCAATCAATGTAATCGTATCCTGCATAGCAGGGGTAGTCGGTGAACTCAGCTAAGACCGTCCGTTCCATATTTTCTATGCCAATATTAAATAATAATAATATATATATATATATATATATATATATATATATATATATATATATACATACAGCATATAGCAGGTATATATATATATAAAAAATCTTAATAAACATTGCACTGTATTTTCTATATATAATTCTTCTACTTACAGTATTTAAAGAAAATAAAACCGACTTTAAACTGGTTCGCCCAGTAAAACATAAGGTAGCTAATACACAAAAAAAAACATTCAATTCAGGAACCTCTTTTTTTTTTTAACTTACGCTGTATCCCGCATATAGCGGTAGGCAGAGGGAGAAACCAGAGAATCTAGTGTTAAGATACTCCATTCTCTTTCAACGCTTCCGTTCCCCACTTTCCGCCAAATTGAGGCATTGCGTATTGAGTGGCGAAATCTCAACGCCGCGCGCTTTGCTTTTGTTAATCAAATCCAAGAAATGAAATACTAAATTGTACATTTTTGAATGGGAATGAACCCACAACCTGTCGCGTTTTCAGTCGCACGCTTGTGCCTCTGCGCCACGACAGGCGACAGGACCTTTTTTTTTGAAATCGGTTAAAAGAATGTAGGTATGTTTATATATTTTGCATAGTACAGATTAAAAGTAACAGAAGGCACAAATTGTTTTCCAATACAATATTATTTTAGTAAGGCATCAATTTAAAAATGGGTCACATGTTGACCCGAAAACAAATATTTTTGCATCAAAAATATTGAAATTGAATATATGTTTTAACACCACAGTGGCGGAGTTATGAATTGATCTTACAATATTATCGATTGCTATTTTAAATCTTGTATGAGTCATACATAAAATAATACTACACACCTTTTCTCACATAGCAGGGTAGATAGAGAGAACTTAAAGATAACTGACCAGGAATAGGTTTATAGTTAATTTGTACGCGGTAGAGGTAGGCCCGAGAGGTGCAAAAGCAAAATCTCTCTATAATCTACTACAGTTTGTTTGGTGGTAGGAGGTTCGTCCTCCGTCTGGCTCGCGACCACTATCATGTCAAAGGCGAATCGCCAAATATCTTATGATGTGTTCCGGTTCGATGGCATGTAAGCCAGGCTTTTTACTCTTTCCCACCCATTCTTTCCCCAAAATGTGGTTGTTCCGATAGCGAACTACTACATTGTCCTCCCCTTCCATCTGTATCCTCTAGGTTGGCAACGCATCTAGAACATCTCTGGTATTGTAGATGGCCATGGGCAAAGGTAACCATTTACCATCTGGTAGTCCTTCTGCTCGTTTGCCATCCGTTATCCATAAAAAAAAAATAGTATTTCAGCATGTCTAGAACTATCTGTTTATTTCTAGCATGTACTTCGAATTATTATTAGTAGGATTCTTTTTAAATTTGGTTAGGTAGAGAGAGAAGTGTGGTCAGTGGAGGTGAACGGCCCCTTAACCCTACACTTGGGTCGTAAGTCCCAGGCACTCTCCAAACTCCTTTCTCTGCAACGCGATGGGCACCCGCTCGGTGAGTCCATGGATTGCTAAGGAGTTTCGTGTCATAAGTCACTCTGTTCTCCACTTTTTTCCCGAAATCGAAATAATATATAAACTTGATTGGCGGAGTGAGAATCTAACCCATAACCATCATGCTATAAATCAGAAGTTGCACCTTTTTTCATAACATAACATATTTACCACATAATAGGCTAGATAGAGGACTAGAGAACTGTCGTGGCGCAGAGGTATAAGCGTGTGACTGTAAACGCGACAGGTTGTAAATTTGATTCCCACTTCAAAAAAAGAAAATATTAAATAATATTTAATATATTCATTTCCTCATAAATAACAAAGCAAGGCGCGGCGTTGAGTTCCGCCGAAAACGCTCCGTTATCTACTTTTCGGGATTTTCCGATTTTTTTCACTACTAGCGCATTTTGAAAATCCTAAATTACAAATAAATCATCTATCAATAGTATTTTATTGATATCATATTGACAACGTCAACACTGTCATAAATTTTACAAATATTATTTATATTTATTATCTCAAGCTTTAAAAATTTCTTATTTGTTATCTTTTTTATGTGTGCATAACTTTTTGTTGGATGAACCAATTTTGATGATACTTTCTTACATGATAGCGCTTTTTATATGGTATCTTATGATTAAGCAGCTAAAGGATTACCACTATAGGATAAAGCATTAGCTTTATCCTATAGTGGTAAGCAAGTGGGTAGTCAGAATGAATGTAACACTCCATTCGTCGCTTTTACCCGAATGCGAGAAATTGCGTGCTGAGTGGCGGCTTAGCGCCACGTTTTAATTTACTAAAATGGGAGGAGTTGGGATCGAACCCACCCAAATGGTTCAAAATGATGATATTTTTCTAAAATAAAAGTAGCTCAAATTACTCTTTATTGCATTGTCTACGTGCCAGTAAAAGTCTCTTCAAAATCAGTCCAACAATTTAAGAGATTAGCTGGAACAAACAGACAGACTAAACATAACAAAATATAATTATGTGATATATACAGTAGATAAAAAGTGGCTATGTTAATATTATACTTCAATTTTTTTTTAATTTCACGCTGTATCCCGTATATAGCAGAGTAGGCAGAGGGAACCTAGTGTTAAGACACTCCGTTCTCTTTTAACATTTCTATTCTTCATTTTCCGTCGAATTGAGGCATTGCGTGCTGAATGGCGAAACTCAACGCCACGCTTTGCCTTGTAACCAGAGCGAGGAAATGAAAATATTAATTAATATCTTAATTTCCTGGAGTGGGAATTGAACCCACAACCTGTCGCGTTTGTATCTCTGAGTCACACAGTCATTTTATTTATATATAACATATAAATAACAGGCAAACCCATATAAAATCAATTGTAGTCGTTTTAATGAATTATAATTTATTTATAGGAGCCCTCATAGTATATAAATAGCATTACACAGCTCGGTGAAGCTGAAAATTAAAATGTATTCGCCGTCTCCTTGTGTAGATCTAATGATTACTAATACAAATGTACATATGTATCATATATGTATGAATATTTTATATGGAACTTTCAATCAATATCATTCGTAGAAGTTCACGTTCCCTTATAGTACCCTTACATAGTACCCTTACATAGTTTCACGGTGTATCCCGTATATAGCAAGGTAGACAAAGGGAACCTAGTGTTAAAACACTCCGTTCCCCACTCTCCGCTAACTATAGCTCCACTACGTATTGAATTACGAAATTAAACACCACTGTCTGTCATCAATACATACATACCCCCGAAAAGGGATCGAACCCACAACAACCGCTTACAATATTTATCCACTAAAACCCAAATATTATATATTGCCTAAATTACTTAAAGAGAGCATAGAAATAAACAAAATAAAAGAAAAATATAGAATCGCGTGATAATAAATCTCACTGATATAATGTAATAGCAGGAAACGAGAAACGGTAAGCAATATTTGTGATGTACGTAATGATACATATTTGAAGTACAGTGGTGTATGAGCACGATGGTTGTGAGTTCAGTTCTCGTGCTATGTAGATTTTAAATGTCTTTGGTTTTCGAAAAAAACGAAAATAGTTTAAAAATAATCATTACTCCCAGTGGGGGTCGAACCTCCACCTAAATGGTTCAAAGTTATGATTTTAGAAAAAAAAATCTAAAATAAAAGTAGCTGAAGTTACTCCTTATTGCATTATCTACGTGCCAGTAAAACTCTCGTCAAAATAGGTTCAGCCAGTTAAGAGATAAGCCAGAACAAACAGACAAAATGTGTAAAATATGGTAATTTGGTATATATGCCGAAAATGCCGTTCTTTTTTTTTGTGGATAACGGATGGCAAATGAGCAAAAGGCCACCTGATAGTAAGTGGTTACCTTCGCTTATCAACACCAGAGATGTTGTGGATGCGTTGCTAACCTACAGAATACTATAACTATATGAATAATAGATGGAAGGGGAGGACAATGTAGTGGTCCGCTATCAGAACCATCACATTTTGGGGAAAGGGTGGGTGGAAAAGGGGAAAATCTAGCTTACATGCCATCGAACTGGAACACATCATAGGATATTTGGTAGTATGATTTTTGATATGTATATAGTAAAAAGCGGCTATTTTAATAATACAAACAGGTGTATGGGCACGAAGGTTGTGGGTTCAGTTCTCGTGTTCAGTAGATTTTAATTGTTATTGGTTTTCAAATAGATGAAGTGTTAAATTACGCTATATATTTTTTAACGACTACGACATGGGGTAAAACAAGATGATAATTAAATATTACATATTTTTTTTTAGCTTCACGCTGTATACCGCATATATCAGGGTAGGCAGAGGGAACTTGAGAACCTAGTGTTAAGACACTCTGTTCTTCTTTTAACAATTCCGTTCCTCACTTTCCGCCGAATTGAGGCATTGCGTGCTGAGTGGCGGAACTCAACGCCGCGCTTTGCCTTGTTACCAAACCCAGGAAATGAAAAATTCCATTTCCTGGAGTGGGAATCGAACCCACAACCTGTCGTGTTTACAGTCGCACGCTTGTGCCTTTACGCCACGAAGCTAAAAAAAACAACTTATATAATGTAATAGCTAACGTAGCCATAGTACTGGCAGGTAGTAACGAGAAACGGTAAGCAATATTTGTGATTTACGTAATGATACAGCTTAGAAGTACATTGGTGTGTGGGCACGGTGGTTGTGGGTTCAATTCTCGTGCAATGTTCAGAAAGAGCTTTGCTTTTAAAAGTCTTTGATCTATTTGGATTGGGTGAGACGTTAAATTACGCTGTACAATGCGATAATGGTATGGATAGAAAGTGGTGATAAAAATAATAATAATATTTATTATATTCTATACGACGCAGTGGGACAGAGTTTGGTTGTAAGCACGATTGATCGTCAGTTCGATTCCCATTTGGGGGATTATTTTATATTTTATTTCTCAGTTGTGGCAAGACAGAGTGCAGCGTTCAGTTCTTTCAATTAACATGTTATGTCTGGATTTTGGAGATGGAAAAGAGAACGGAGTGTATTGACACTTAAAGATCCTCTCTACCATGCTATATGGTATACAGCGTGAAGCTGATAAAAAAAATAACGTAATCGATAAATAATGACACAAAGGAAATGTGAGAAATCAGATATCGTTTTATACCGCGATGATACAAAATGCGAACAAATATCGAAGTAAATATCGAACACCTTTTGGTAATATTGAAAATCCATTAGTATTTTTGCCCTTTTTGATTGTGTGTAATATTGTTACTGTATTTCTTTTTAACTTGCAATCTATCATAGTGTAATTTAACTTTTTTCTATATTACCGATCATTCATCCCTGTGAGGGGACAGGGTTAGAATATAATTCCCCTCCACCGCTGGGTAGCGTCTCGTAAGAGGCGGGTATCCCAGTAGTTCGGTGGTAGGAGGTTCTTCCTCCGTTTGGCTCGCGACCACTATCATGTCAAAGACGAACCGCCAAATATCTTATAATGTTTTTCGGTTCGATGGCATGTAAGCCAGGTTTTCCTCTTCCCCAAAATGTGGTGGTTCCGATAGCGGACTACTACATTGTCCTCCCCTTCCATCTGTATTCTCTAGGTTGGCAACGCATCTATAACCTCTCTGGTGTTGTAGATGTTCATGGGCGAAGGTAACCACTTACCATCAGGTGGTCCTTCAGCTCGTTTGTCATCCGTTATCCATAAAAAAAAATCATTGGCGATTTTATCAGTAAATGATTCTAACCACCAAGATAAAAAGAGACAAAAAGAGAGGAGACATGGACAATATTTTTAAAATGTAAGAAAAAGAATTATAGTGATGTAACTGCAATATAATAATTATTGGCATCCCAAAGTTTTTGTAGATTTTCATGTCATCAATAGTTTCCACAATGCAAAGCAAAGACATCGTCTTTCATTGCTTTTCAAATAATATAGTTTTTATGTCTAAATTAATACAATCTAGACCTGGATACCACAATCAGCTTATACTCACAAAGTCGTCGTCAAGAAATCAGAATTTAATTAAGACCTACTTTGAATACCACACTAATACTTTTTCCGTTTAGTATTAAAATAACTTTTTTTTTAACTTCACGCTGTGACCCGCATATAGCGGGGTAGGCAGAGGGAAACAGAGAATCTAGTGTTAAGATACTCCATTCTCTTTCAACAATTCCGTTCCCCACTTTCCGCCGAATTGTGGGTACGATACCCACTCAGGGGAATGGTTAGGTTTAAATTATTTTCATTTCTACGCTCTGGCAAAGACAAAACGCAAGTTAAGTTCCGTCATTTAACATTCAATATTTTGAATTCGAAAGGAAAGTGAACGGAGTCCTGTCGTGGCGCAGAGGCACAAGTGTGCGACTGTAAACGCGACAGGTTGTGGGTTCGATTCCCACTCCAGGAAATGTAAAATTTAGTATTTTAATTTCTTGGGTTTGGTAACAAGGCAAAGCGCGGCGTTAAGTTCCGCCACTCAACACGCAATGCCTCAGTTTCAAAGTGGGGAACGGAAATGTTGAAAGAGAATGGAGTGTCTAAACACTAGGTTCTCTGGTTCCTTCTGCCTACCCCGGTACATGCGGGATACAGCGTGAAGTTAAAAAAGAAAAAAAGAAGTGAACGGAGTGTCTCTACACTAGGTTCTCTCTGACTACTCTACCATACGGGATATGGGATAAAGCTGCTTCGTATATTTGTAAAGTAAACCAGACTAATTTAATTAAACGTTCTACATTTGTCAACATGGTTAATTGTAGCCTTATCGATTAATTGCCTCGTGTCAAGTTATTTTTATATTAAATTTGCGATTCACAGTGCCTTCACCGGGAAAGGTATATAATTATGAATTCTTTTTAATTTTTTTTTATATCTTCACGCTGTAGTCCACACATAGCAGGGTAGGCAGAGTGAACCCGAGAACCTAGTGTTAGGACAATTCGTTCTTCTTTCGTTTGTTCTTTTCTACTTTCCGCCAAATACTAATTATACTAAAATAAATGTGAATATAAGTTTGTTACGATTTGATACCAATTCTATGCTACTGATTATCATGGAACTTTGTACACATATTCTTAGAGGTATTAAACAGAACATAGCACACTTTTATTAAAAATAATTGTAAAATCAATGATACTGGAGGAAGGTCACGTAAAAAGCATGAGGACCCCCCAGAGGGCATGCATGAAGAGGTTAATGACTGTGGACGAGGCGAAAGAGGTATGCAGGGACCGTAGCGTTTGGCGCTCCGTTCTCTCTGGCTAGGGATAAAGCGTGAAGTTAGGTAGGTAGGTAGATTGAAAATCTAGCTTTTTCTAGAACTTCAAAGTCTTTAAGCGAACGTATATACCCACTATACGCTATACCATAGTATGGACTACCATTGACCATATAAGTGAAGCCAAAGGTAACAACTAGTATTTAAGTAATGGCATACTCTCTTGGGTAGTAAAAATTATAACTCCTCTACAGAGAGGCTAACAACAAAAATAATTTGTAACAAGGGTATCAGATTCGAACCTAGAACGAAGAACCTAGTGTTAAGACACTCCGTTCCCCACATTCCGCCGAATCGATGCATTGCGTGCTGAGTGGCGGAACTCAACGCCGCGCTTTGTCTTGTTACCAAACCCAAGAAATGAAAATATCCATTTCCTGGAGTGGGAATCGCACCCACAACCTGTCGCATTTACAGTTGCACGCTTGTGCCTCTGCGCCACGACAGGCGTTTTTAGGTTTCAGATTTACTCATTACTAATATGAACGTATGGCTTAGTCGCTCAGCTCTTGGACGCTTTCCAAGAAAGCACGGGTTCGAGTCCCGTTATGTTCAATTTCTTGTACTTTTTTTTTAACAATTAACTTTCTTTAATTTAAAAAAAGTATATTTTTTTGTTTCAATTCATGAATTAATAAAAAAAATGGTTTTGTTGCGACAAATAACACATTTCAAAGTAACGAAAATACCGTGAATTTCCATACATTTTCAAATATACCTTTATACTGTATTTTTAAAATAAAACCAAAGCGAATACAAAGCGGACTGAATTTAATTTTTAAATACTATGATATTTTTATTTGAAATATTTAAAAAAATGTTAGAGTATATTTTTTGTGTACAAATAACTGCATATAGAATAAATTGTTTAATAATTGAAGAGACAACTGTTTTTGGGTCTCTATGCTATGTCATAAAAATGATTATTTGTTGAATTTTTAATAACATTATTGTGACGTTGTTAGTAGGTAGTTAGTAGTTAACCTAAATTTTTGATTGACTCCAAAAAAGATGGAATTCCTCAATTAGACAGAATTTTTTATGTGTTTGAGCATATTTTTTACTGAATGAACCAATTTTGATGGTTTCTTTTATATGATAGCTAGTGCTTCTGAAGTCTGCGATTTAAATTGATTAGTTGAGATCTGACGAGTAATTTGTAAGGTTCCGGCGAAAAGTGGGGAACGCTGTGTCTTATAACTAGGTTCTCAGGTTGCTTCTGTCTACCCTGCTATATGCGGGATACAGCGTGAAGCTAAACACAAAAAGAACATACAGTCAAACGCTAATCCATTGTACTATTATGTATATATTTTTTTAAACATCTTCACCAGCAAAGTAATCAGAGATGATATAGTGTCGAGTCACTCTGTTTCTTTCAAGAAAATAACAATTTCCAATACCTAAGGAACAATCAAAAGGACCATACCTAAAAGGCCTGTTACCGCCATACAAACGTACATCGTATATTGCGTTATTCCTAGTACAAAGGCAGTCGTAGACGTTTGACGTGAATATTTTAGAAGTACTACGGCGTACACTACTAGTGCCTATTAGCCTGACATCACTAAGATACGCTTTTGTTAAGGAAATCTGACAACTTTTTTTATATAATGCTTACATTTAATTATTTTTTTTGTATAGATTACTACATTTTTGACATAATCATAGAGGACTTAGTGTCCAGATCGTTTTCACTATCTATCTGTAATTAAAACATTGGGTTTTGTGTGGCGGAAATAAACGCCGTTTTCTCTCACCAAAGGCAGTAATGACAATAAAAAAAAAAAAAAAAAAAAAAAAAAAAAAAAAAAAAAAAAAAAAAAAAAAAAAAAAAAAAAAAAAAAAAAAAAAAAAAAAAAAAAAAATATATATATATATATATATATATATATATATATATATATATAACTCATTTGTGCGCTATGGTAAAACAAATAGCGGCGTAGAGTTCTTTTCAATTTAGGTAAAAAGTGAAGAACGGAATATTCTGACACTTGCTTCTCTCAGCTTACAATGTGGGTAAGAAAAAACGTAAAAATGGAAAAAAGCTTACTTTTTTCAAACTTCTTTTAACAAAAGAGTTGAGTTCACCTCTCAATACGCAATGTCCCAAATTCGAGCTGAAAACGGCGAACGGAGTGTCTTGGCACTACTTTCTCTCTGAGATCCCAGCTATGCCGTGAAGCTGTAACGTGAAGCTTTTTTTAATAAACCAAGTATCACGTTCCTTTACGTAAGGTAAAGAAACAAAAGCAATTTGGTAAATGTATTAATTGTCTTCTGCTTTTAAGGGCACTCGAAAATTTAAAGGCACTCCTAGTTGTGAATTTTTTAAGACCTACTTAAGGTCTAGAGAACACCTGCCGTAAATACAAAACGAGGCATTACGAGAAAATTATATGCTGGATGTGACTTGAAAAATGTAGAATTTGCATATTTTTATTGTTCCTTGGGATCGCTGAATAATCGTCTTTTGTATTCAATTCCTATTATTATTTTAGTTATGGATAGACGAAATCACATCTAGAGAGAAATTCTTGGTATTACCTTACGTATTGGAATCAGGAATTAAGACAATCTTATGACAATATATGTAACCGACATTGCTTGAAAAAATTGCTCAGCTACAGCGGCAGTTGGTGGGACACAGCTAGGATCGTCGTGGAAATTCTTGGAAGACGCTTTCGTCCAGCAGTTGACGTCATACGGCTGAAACTACGATGATGAGAGAAAGTCTTTCATAATTAGTTTACTTACCTTTTATTATAGAAAGGGACCAGTTAATTTGAGTCAATTGGTGGAAAGTAATCATCACCGCCATGACCTCGCAGTGCCAGAGGAACTACTCGCATATTGCTGGCCTTTAAGGTTTTTGAAGGCCAATACCCATATTGAATTGACCTGGAAACGCTATCGTTGGTAGGCAATTCCATAGTTGTATGGCATGTAGAAAGGAATTCCCATAAAACCGCAAAGTAGTGAAGTGTCACATATCCAGTGGCGTGGATGATATTTTAGGTTTGTGATGTATTGTGCGGTTAGGTTAGAAAATTCTGCGATAGGAATCACGTTACACAATTCCTCAGAACACTTCCCTTGATATATGCAGTAGAGAACGCAAAACGAGGAAATGTACTCTAGGTAACGCTAAAGTTTCAATTGCGCAGATTATTGGGCCCCAAAGATACGTATAGTCAATTTATTAAGGAATAATTAAACTATACTGAACTAAAATAAATCATGTTAAACAAAAAGAAAATATTTCACATAAATACACAAATTAAAACGAATATCACATAAAATTTAATGATTCGTTATATTAAAACGAAATTACCAATTATATAAAAGCAGGTCAATTTGAAACCAATGGGCAAAGCTACAAACATATGCCGCCTCGTTGTGAACGGTGTGCGGTCGCGTAATGTATACACTTGCGAATTAAATAACGTTTTACAGTCGATGCGACAGTTTCAGGGTTTCAGGGAAGCCACAGTTTTCAGTTTTTGATTACTATTTATGTAATTCGACGTTTTCTACCAAGTTCCTAAAAAGGCCTTTTTAAGGTTTTCCCGTAAGAGGCGGGTATCCCAGTAGTTTGGTGGTAGGAGGTTCGTCCTCCGTCTGGCTCGCGACCACTATCATGTCAAAGACGAACCGCCAAATATCTTATGATGTATTCCGGTTATATGGCATGTAAGCCAGATTTTTCCCCTTTCCCACCCATCCTTTCCCCAAAATGTGGTGGTTCTGATAGCGGACTACTACATTATCCTCCCCTTCCTTCTGTGTCCTCTAGGTTGGCAACGCATCTACACATCTCTGGTGGTGTAGATGTTAATGGGTGAAGGTAACCACCTGATGGTAAGTGGTGGACCTTCTGCTCGTTTGCCATCCGTTATCCATAAAAAAAAGGCAGAATTCTGAATATTTTTTTTTATATATGTCACCTCATATTTTCTTAATGATGGCGGTTCTGATGTGATCCCATTCAAATTTAGTTAAGGTCTGATAAGTCGTTTTTGAGTTATTCGTAATAATTTTAACATAAAAATGGGCAAAGCTACAAACATATGCCGCTTCGTTGTGAACGGTGTGCGGTCGCGTAATGTATACACTTGCGAATTAAATAACGTTTTATAGTCGATGCGACAGTTACAGGGTTTCAGGGAAGCCGCAGTTTTCAGTTTTCAGTGATTGCTATTTATGAGGCGTTTTGTATGTAATTTTGAGGTCTTTATATTTTTAGCCGATTGTGTTCTGTGTTCCACCACCCAACAAACAATGTCTCAAATTTAGATGGAATTTGGAGAAAATTGTCTTGAGACTAGCTCCTCTTAATAATATAAAAAAAAGAATGGAACTGCATAAAAAACAAAGCGATTGCTTGCCAAATCTGGCTAGACCAAGCGTGAGTTCCACTGTGTATGTGTATTGTATGACGTGTAAAAATATTTTAGAAATATTGAAAAAATTTAACCTATAAATGCATTTATAATCAAACTTTGTCCCACTGCGCCACGATTCATAAAAATATTTTACATTTATCAAACGTTGAAGATTTGGCTTTAAAAAAAATGAAAACGACTACAAATAAAATTTATTAAAAAGTAACTTTTAGACAAATAACTCAAACACTACTGGTTAGATCTTAAATTTATTTAAATTTACCTCATCTGAAACACTTATTAAATTAGAAAAAAGAACACCAAAATTAGTACACCTAGTAAAAAGTTATCCGATAACATACACAAAATATGTTAAGTAATATTAAATAATTTTAAGTAATGTTAAGTAATGTTGAGTAATATTAGGTATTATAAGTAATAATAATTTATTTTTGTTTGGTGGTAGGAGGTTCGTCCTCCGTCTGGCTCGCGACCACTCTCATGTCAAAGATGAACCGCCAAATATCTTATGATGTGTTCCGGTTCGATGGCATGTAAGCCAGGTTTTCCCCTTTTCCACCCATCCTTTCCCCAAAATGTGGTGGTTCCGATAGCGGACTACTACATTATCCTCCCTTTCCATCTGTATCCTCTAGGTTGGCAACGCATCTAGTACATCTCTTGTGTTGTAGATGTTCATGGGCGAAGGTAACCACTTACCATCAGGCGGTCCTTCTGCTCGTTTGCCATCCGGTATCCATAAAAAAAAATATATATATATATATTAAGTAGGCAACTAAAATACTTGGACTCTCTTTGGAAAAAACAATATATCTTTTTTCCTAAGCTTAGTTAAGTGATATGAAAGTATAGTGAATGTTGACAAAAGTTACGGACCACGTGTTCGTAGTGATCAGAATAAATATAAAAAAAATACACAAAATAAAACAAATAAATTGAACCTCCTTTTTTTTAAGTTGGTTAAAAATCAAATACTCAACTATTCAAATCAAATCAAATCAAAATATTCTTTATTCAAGTAGGCTATTACAAGCACTTTATTCCATGGCATTCAAAATAATATTTTACCATGTCATCTAAATGTAAAGCCACATCCGGTAAAACAGTATCCATCTGACGTCAGGTCAAAATCGCAATCTGGTAAAGTGCTTCGCAGGTTACGTGAACCTGTGGGACTATTGTTACTATATATGTGAATGTATGTATGTATGTGGAATTTCTTGTTACGAAATGCGCCTTTTTACTTAGTTTAAGTAAATGTATGGTTTTTTGTTTTGTGTTAATGTCTCTGTTTTATCTCTAGGCCGTAATAAATTGATAAGTCGACTTCCTTCTACTATCACTCTTGTTAACAGACTTCCAAAAAAGTAGGAGGTTCTCACTTCTACTATATTTTTTGGTATTTTTTTTTATGGATAACGGATGACAAACGAGCAGAAGGATCACCTGATGGTACGTGGTTACCTTCGCCTATAAACATCTACAACTCCAGAGATGTTGTAAATGCGTTACCAACCTAGAGGATACAGATGAAAGGGGAGGACAATGTAGTAGTCCGCTATCGGAACCACCACATTTTGGGGAAAGGATGGGTGGGAAAGAGGAAAACCTTACTTACATGCCCTCGAACCGGAACACATCATTAGATATTTGGCGGTTCGTCTTTGACATGATAGTGGTCGTGAGCAAGACGGAGGATGAACCTCCTACCACCAAACTACTGGGATACCCGCCTCTCTAGGTTCTCTTTAACTACCCTGCTATAAAGAAAAAACACCTGAATTTTCAAAATAATATATTTTATTAAATAGCATTATATCAATATGTCTAGAATATGAACCAAATATACAAAAATCTGCCAAATATCTTAACATAGAACACAATATCAAATTACTGAATAATAAAGCGTCACTCAGCTATGTGACCTGTTTGACACCTGGCAGCGACATGTAGGTTAGACGTGGACAGGTTAACTCATTTAGTGGTATTGTTATCTTGACTGGTTCGTTATTTATTACTACATTATGAAAGAAGATATTTTAATTAGGAAGAGAATTATGTCACTCCGCTTTTTTAACCGATTTATGAAAATAGAGGTGGTTTTTAATTCGATCACTTTTTATTGTTATTCAATTATTAAAACTTCGCCACCCTGATAAGATAAGGCACAAGGTCTCTAAAATGTCTTCTATAGTTATCGAATTGCGGCAGAAAGGTAGTGTCTTGAGTCTAAGTTAAAAATAAATCGAAAAAAATATATAATAATAATAATAACGCCTGTCGTGGCGCAGAGCGCGCAACTGCAAACGAGATAGGTTGTGGGTTCGATTCCCACTCTAGGAAATGTAAAAGCTTAGTATTGTCATTTCTTGGGTTTGGTAACAAGGCAAAGCGTGGAGTTTCGTCTTTCAGCTCGCAAAGCCTCAATGCGGCGGAAAGTGGGGAACGGAGAATATACGAGGTGTGTTCAAAAAGTAAGGTGACTTTGTATTTTTAAGAAAAAATATTTATATATTTATCAATATTTATGTTGTCCCCTTCAAAGTAATCCCCCTCAGATACAATACACTTATGCCAACGGTTTTTCCAATCGTCAAAGCACTTCTCATAAGCACTTTTCGGTATAGCCTTGAGCTCTTCCAGCGATGCAGTCTTTATCTCTTCAATCGTTGCAAATCTCCGTCCTTTCATAGGTCTCTTTAGTTTTGGGAACAAGAAAAAGTCACATGGGGCCAAATCCGGTGAATATGGTGGCTGAGGCATGATTGTGGTGTTGTTTTTGGCCAAAAAATCTCTCACCAGCAAAGATGAATGATGAGCAATTTCGGAACAAACTTCGCTGACACACGTCTCATGCCCAAAACGTTAGAAAAAATTTCATGGCACGAGCCAAGCGATATACCAACATCCTCAGCAACTTCTCTGATAGTGATTCGACGATTTTCCAGAACAATTTTCTTCACTGCTTGAACGTTTTCATCAGTTGTTGACGTGCTTGGGCGTCCAGAGCGAGGCTCGTCATTGGCATCTTCCCGGCCATCTTGGAAGAGTTTGTACCACTTGTAAACATTTTTTTTACTCAGAACAGTTTCACCGTATGCCACTGTCAACATTTTAAGTGTTTCGGAGCACTTTATTTTATTTTTTACACAAAATTTGATGCAAATCCATATTTTTCGATAGCAAGAAATCGCCGAGCACGCAAAACACTTATAACCTTTACGCCTCTCCCAACCAAACAAAAAATGCTATACACTTAAAACTTGGTACAGATGTTCGCGAAGAGTGTACCAACATAACAAAATAAAAAAATCGATAATCGAAAGTACGTTGCCCGCCAAATTTGAAAAGTCACCTTACTTTTTGAACACACCTCGTATGTGATACAACGTGAAGCTAAAAAATATATATATAAATATTTAGAACAGTTAGTATAAGTTTTAAATTATTAGATACGGAAGCTTTGTCCACTCAGCAATCTGACGTGTTTGACACCTGGCAGTTACATGTGGGTTACGCCAAAATTAAAAATCTCAACTGAGTTGAACTGAACGTAGACAAATAGATTTGTTTGTTTGTTTTATTTAACTTCACGGTGTATCCCGCATTTAGCAGGGTTGGCAGAAGGAACCTGAGAACCTAGTGTTAAGACACTCCGTTCTCTTACGACAATTCCGTTCCCCACTTTCCGCCGAATTGAGACAGATAGATAACTCATTTAAAGTACTGGTCTTCTCTGGTCTGGTCTGTACTGGTCATCTTATTTTTTTAATTATAACAGGGTAAGAAAGAACCAAGTGTTGAGACACTCCGTTCTCTGATCTATCTGAAATGAAGATGTATATAATGTAGCGTGTTGAGTGGACTCAACGCCGTGGTTATAAATTATTTTTTATAAGCTCATATTTCCGTGTCCTATTGCGCCCCGGTGGTCTTCCAGAAGTTGACATTATTTTTTTTAACTTAGGTAGGCAGAGAAACCGAAGAACCTAGTGTTAACACACTCCGTTCCCCACTTTTCGCCGAATTGAGAGATTATCTTTATTCATTTAACGTATACCGCATCTATTTATTAGCACATCAAAGAATTCCTTTGTTATTTGACATTGACCAAGGTATTTAAATTAAATTTCTTTATAGCGTAAAATATGATATTAATCTTAATATTAAATTTCTAATAAA
>JAKGSA010001593.1:0-41614 GCA_033558755.1 Philaethria dido | reverse complement strand
TTTCATGAAAAAAATAAAAAACCTACATAGACAAGTTACTTTATATATCGATATTTACTGGACAGAAATGAATGAATTTTGGCACAGCAACAACTTAGAGTCTGGAGCTACGTATAGGTTAGTTTTTATCCTGTCATTCGATTTAGTTTTCATGAAAAAAATAAAAAACCTACATAGACAAGTTACTTTATTTGCCGATAATTACTGGATAGAAATGAATGATTTTTTGCATGGTTATAGCGTAGAACCTGGGGCAACTTATAGGATACTTTTGAATTGATAGTCAGTGTAGTTTTCGTTGAAAAAATAAATAACTGACACCCCCAAATTACGTCAATTACTCGCATAATTTCTTTCTAATTTAACTAAGTAATATGAATATAAGATATAAAAATATTAAAAGAAATGAAAAAGAGAACAAGAAATATACATTTATTTAATAAGAATCATATAATCGATTTTAGATATATTTCATCAATCCATAAAGTATGAACGCATAATAAGTAATATAATAATTTTATATTTGTTTTCAATATTTTCATGATTATTTAAGTGAAATTTTTAATATAGTATAATAAAAATAATTTAATTTCTTACACAATGGTATTATTATTTATTGGCAATATGATAATTTATTTTATCATTATTATGAGGGTAATAGAAACTTTTAGTTGACGGAATATATTTTGTTAAGAAAATCTTTTATGGTAATAAATTCTAATTGTAAGAAGTTAATACTGTGTTAATTTAGATATTTATGGGAAAGTGTTATCATAAAGTAAGAGACAACATGACACAGGTAACGTAAAGTAAGTTCTATTAGTAAAGATAATAACAATTAACCTATTCTGATTATTAATGTAAAAGTTAGGTTAGTTACTTATTTAGATGATATTTGTTACTCTAAAACTTAGGACTATAATTTAGAAGATTTTATATGCGCGAATCGGACTTATATGCATGTAAGGCTACAGAATAATCTAATAGGAAAAAATAAAAAAAACAGTCAAGTTACATTGATTACAAAATTACAAGTAAAACCAATTTTTTTTCAAATATAATTATATTCAAGAAAAAAATTAGTAACAATACCGCTACATAAAAAAAAAATACAAAGGGTATAAATTTTTTTACGTGGAAATGAAACCCGCGCCTGGTGTTGTATGCACTTAGAAATATCAAAATATTTAATAAACAGCATTCTTCTATTCCTAAGTATGTGATTAACACTTTAATAATATTAAAAATACCATTAGTACAGTAAATAGTAGTTGTGATCATCGTAACGCAGTGAGATAGGCTCTCTCCGCCTACTAATTAATACCTAATTATACTTCTAAGTTTAAACATATAAACATTTGGATATTTATATATTAGAATATTCAGACTCAATAATTCGAAAAAGGTAAGTAATTGTAAATAGGGAAGGTGTAACCAGAAAGATTTGGTGAGGCAAGGCGAATATTTAGTTGTAAAAATTAAATATGGCAGTACTTAACCTGAAAATAAATGAAAAATCCTATGTTGAGCGCGAACGAAGTCGCGGGCACCACTAGTATAAGTATTTTCAAACTTCAGCTCAAACTAAAATTTGATTGTGTATTAAATATAGTTTGTAAGATTTGACGACAAACAGACAGACAAAAAGCTTGTAATAATAAAATACTTGCAGCAGTCTTCAGTATCGAAGACTATTAACGTCACTATACTATCTTAATTATTGGTAAAGTTTTAAGTATTATCGAAATTTATTCTTCATTTTATATTTTACTATAAAATATAAAAAGAATGCTGCTTAAGAACATATAGACTTATTAGGCGATAGCGACACAAATATACATGTAGTGTTAATATGATTTGAAACCGTACAAGTGTAGTTAGTAAGTTCATGAAATTAAGTGAATATGAGTATGTATTATGTAATTTTTTGTATGATGTTTATATTTTTTGTGTGAATTAAGATTGTATACTTTTTTATGACAGTAAAAGTTCTATAATTTAAAATTTCTTGCTTTAATTTTAAAGATCAATTCGATATGATAATTTCAAATAATCTAAACTGTCACAGAACAGTAAAAAAATAATATGAATCTGAATTTTTCAGCTTTTGTTTGCCTATTTGTGCACACTTATCTTTGGAATTACTATGAAATGGTGCTTTAGGAAAAGTTGATCAGTATGATGGATAATTTTCGTCTGTCTATACTATATAAAATAGTAAATAAAACAGGAAATATTGTCTGAACATAGCATTATGCAAAAATATATTAAAAGCTAAATGTGTTTTGTTATTTAATTTTTCCATAAAAACTAATTTAAATTAAAAAAAATAAAAACATCTTAGGCTTCACGATAACAATAGGAATAAAATTACCATAAAAATTTATGAAAATAATAATAAGTCCATAAAATTTTTCCTTTGAATGATGCACATGATGATTGCAGATCCTGCTGCTATTGTTTGGCAAAATAACATACACAAATTTGCAGGGCCCTTCCTAGATAAAATATTTTTTTCAAAAAGGCACCATTGGGCAATTGAGGACTGTCTGATAGTGAACATGACGGTTATGGGTTCGATTATCGCTTATAGAAAAGTTTTAAATATATAACAAATTTATAGTAGTGTCGCTTTATCGGTCTAATTAGACAAATAAAGTTTTATTCTATTGTGCAACATATAATAAGTGAGTGGAGAGTGGAGAACGGAGTAGCGTATTATAAGATCTTCTTTATGTAACCGGTATTATGTGGAAAGTGCTGTGCAAGTGAAAAAATATCAATATACAACCTACCTGGTAGAAAGGGATGAGAAATGAAGCATTCGTGCTATCAATGTGGTGATTCGTACACTTCTGCTCGTTAACTATATAAATATTGCCGTTCAGTGCTGTATAAAGATGTATTTTCATATGATTTAAAAAATATATTACTTATATACTTTTTTATTATTTAAGTAAATTATTTTTCTGGGCAGAAATATTCTTATGTACCTACTTGTATAAAATTTACATGTTTATCACATCTTTCAAAAAGGTTGCTTTAAGCGTTACATGATATCTCACTTTGTTCTTTAATTAATTTTGACTTTAAGTTGTTACATGAATTGTTTTTGTTAAATAAGGACGTTATTTTTCTGATATAACATGAATAAATTATGTTCTCATTTTATGAAATACCTAATGTTGATTTAAAATCATTAAACTAAATTCGTATTGCTCTAAAAAATCAATTCATAAACAAGTTAATAATGAAACGTAAAATATAAGTAGGTATAATAATAACAAATTACATAAAAAATAGAAACTAAAAGCAACACGCTTAGAATTATTTTCTTATGATACCTATTACGGATTAGGTATAAATACATGCCATGAAAATATTGTATTATCGTCTGCAGATCCGGACACGTGTGCAAATTTTAAATTCAATTTTTAAAATTTCAATCAACCCACAAGTTGAGTTGAAAACAGCCTCGCAAGTTGATTAATTACTGACATGATGTGTCTTAATTTATATTTTTGTAATTATTCTGTAGTAATAAATAATAAGCCTTCATTACGAGCGTAAAACATACCTGTATATGCAGTATGTTGTAAATTACTTACTTCTTGTCATAGACAAAAAGTTGCGTATATTGTGCATGTGTTTCGTATGCATGTTTTTTGGATAATAATAAAAAAATGTTTTTGTAAATATTCTGCCAACAAAAAAAAATACAAATTTCGATCAGCAAAGTATTCAGCGACGGAATGTTAATTTATCGGTTTGTTATATTTCCAACAACTAGAACCAGTTTAATCGATTTTAGGTGTACATTAAAAAATATACAAGTTATAATATATTCAATTCAACACATAAATGTGTAATCATCTTAACGTAAATTGCGATTGTACTGTCGTTTAATAAGTAACCTTCTACTGTATTTCATTATTTACGCTAAATACAATAGCATAGGACATACAAAATTACTAGTTTGCCAAGCATTATCTTCAAAGGCGAAGAAATGGTTGCTTTATTTAATATAATATGAGGAAATTACAAGTTGTAAGTGGATATTTGATTTCATTGTAGTAGTGAAATATTAAAATTTAGGGTTAGTTATTGAAATAACAATTTTTTGTTATTTTTTATGTTGACGATTTTTTTATTTTATGTTAATTCTAGCTTTTACTCATAGCGTCGGCCGTATGCTATGTTATTAAACAGGTGCTTTTCCCACCCTGTTTTATATCATATTTCATCACGAACTATTCTACAGACTATTCCGAAACATATTTTCAGAATGTTCCAATCTATAACTAAAAAAAAAGCGATATATCAAACGCATGGCACTGCCATGCGTTTGATATATTACTTTTTTATATATTATTTATATTACTTTTTTATATATTATTTATATATTATTTATTTTATATATTACTTTTTTTTATCGAATTTATATCGAATTTATTTTATTAATTTTGCCTTATTATGAAAAGTTTTGGATTTTTGCACTTCTTCTCTATATAAACTTTCAGTGAGCCAAAAATCATACTCCATCTTGCGCATAATATTCGTAAAAACAACAACAAAATTTTTCTTTCACGTATTAATAAATAGGTATTACAAAATAATTGTACTTTTAAGAATTGTAATATAAGTGGGTGGATAAAACCTACGGCACCAACTGTTTTTCATCTCATTTCATACATTTGTAATAATACTACACGAATGATTTAATCCCTTCCATAGTTTTTACATGAAAAAATAATAATCATATATCCATCCATCACACACTTTAGTATTAATAATATTAATGAAATTAATATGGTATAATAGGATTATTGATAACATGTTGGTATCTCTCAAGTAGATCAAAGATTTGCTTGTGATTCTTGATAATTTTGACAATCATTTAATGTAAATAAATGCCCTTATCTAGACACGGTGTAGTAATGTTACATGAACCGTTTGAATCCATTAGGAGTCCTGTAGAACTAAAAAAAGGGAGGCAATAAGAGAGGTAAGGGGAGACCTCGGTTGACCTTCGAGAACACAGAGGAAAAAGCATGAGGACCCCCCGGAGGGCATGCATGAAGAGGTTAATGACTGTGGACGAGGCGAAAGAGGTATGCAGGGACCGTAGCGTTTGGCGCTCCGTTCTCTCTGATTACCCCGCTAGGGATAAAGCGTGAAGTTAAGTAAGTAAGTAAGTAGAATTTAAAATTTAAACATTCTATTTTGTTTAGGTTAACCAGATTTTGGAATTTCATAGATAGAGGCTTAACAGTTTTTGAGATATTAAAAAAATTACACGCAATGTCTCAATTTGGCGGAAAGCGGGGAACGGAATTGTAGATTTATTTTTATTACGGGTTATTTTTTAAATTATAAAAAAATTATTACATAACATATTTTAACTAATTTTGCAGCAACTGGAATTGTTATCAATAAGAATTACAAGTATCTTGAAATTTCATATATATTCAAATCTTAAGCGTAGTTTTTTTATATAAATACATAAATAGTATATTTTGAAGAATTTAATTTCGGATATTATTTATAAAATTATATCGAAGAATAGGCACAAGGCCCTATTAAGAGGTCCTACTACAGCAATGTTTGAAGAGATTAATTACGGTGGAAGAAGTTGGATGAATACTTTGCTACTCAGCCATTCTTCATTCGTAGATTAATAGCAATAAAATATTAACAGGTACCGCGGTGTATACATATATACGTTTTACAATATTTAATTATAATATTTGCTATGTTCAATATTTTTTTATCTTTATCATCATGCATTTTACCAATTTTGCGGGGTAGCTAGAAAGGACTAGTCACCTTTGACCCCTTTGAGTTAGCGTTCAAATTGACACTTGAATTTAGTGAACGTTGATGTGCTTACATAATAGTATCTATATATAAATACATGAAGCAAAAATTTTGAATCCCTTTTTACGAAAATTACGCGGACGAAGGAGCATGAAACTTGGCACACTTATAGCTTATATAGAGAAAGAGTGCAAAATGCTAATATTTTTTAAAAATAATGTATAAAAAGTATATTAAATTAATAAAATAAATGTAACCCACACTACCATGATTTGACATCCATGTTTATATAAAGTGACCTATATACGTCACTACGCAATGCGTTATTAACGCATTTGCGGAGACACTAGTAAATATTAAATTCAGTTTTTTATAAGATCTATTATTCACTTGTACCTATAATACATAATTGTAAGGAAATAAAAATATTATTAAAAATAAACGCCTGTTCGTGGCGCAGAGGCACAAGCGGGCGGCTGTAAACGCGACAGGTTGTGGGTTCGATTCCCACTCCAGGAAATGTAAAATTTAGTATTCTCACTTCTTGGGTTTGGTAACAAGGCAAAGCGCGGCGTTGAGTTCCGCCATTCAACACGCAATGCCTCAATTCGGCGGAAAGTGGGGAACGGAATTGTTGAAAGAGAATGGAGTGTCTTAACACTAGGTTCTCTGGTTCCCTCTGCCTACCCCGCTACATGCGGGATAAAGCGTGAAGTTGAAAAAAATAAAAATAAAAATAAATTACTGATATAATAACTCACACACTACCATATATTTAATAAATATCTCTGTATAAAATGACATATTGCATAATATTTCTTAATTAAAATACTTATCTCCTAATATACATATATCTTACTTTCAGAAATAAATTGTCTCGTCATACTATATATTCAGTTATGCTGAAAACATTCATATGTATAAAAAATTTAATAAGAAATTGGTTGATAAAATATATCCTTCATGAAGGTGAAAAATTTACTTAGTTGTAAGTTGTAAATGTAGGAAGAGTAAGAGACCGACACAATCAAATTACTTTACCAATACTGGATATAATATATCAATTTCAGTATGGTAGAGTCAAAAGTTCTGCATGTAATAGAATTAGCTATTACCTGCCTACTAGACTAGCCGTTACTGACGCGGCTTCGTATGTGTTCTGGTAATAAACAAGATATTTATAAATGTATATTATGAATTGTGTGTTTTTCTGTTGCGTCTACGAATAAGTAGTACAATTTTTCTACACGTTTTATTAGTTTCTTATATACTTTATTATAATAAAATAATATTTCACTTTGTATAAGATGGCTAAGAACGAAATAAAGTGATTTAATTTTGAACAATGGCAATAGCCTATGTCACACCCTGTCAAACTCGCGTTCGCTTGAACAGATGTCGCCTTGCGCTACCTCCAGCAGAATTTAACGTATCTGGATCGCTACGAAAATAGCATTTTTTTGAGTAACATATAAGGTTCATCTGCGTAAGCCATTGTCGTAATCACAATCCAAATTCAATACTTTGTGATCATTGCTGTGCTATAGACATCCACGGAAAAACTTTCAGCTTTTATAGTATGACGGAGGTCTGGTCGTCCTGGGCTCTTGGGCTATTAGTTTATGAGCTACTTATCTACTTTTGTTTTATGTACTCGCGAACTCTTCGTCTTCCTAATATAAACTTCCTATCCCTATTTCACTTCCTTCCTTTTCGTCCATCTACCTACTTATTGTACTAGTGATTGCAAAAATTTCATTTTCTCTATTAAACTGACGAACTTCCATACAAACTTTAAAACTTTATTTCACCTCTTCTACGATATGGTAGCGATGAAATATACAAAATTAATAGATATTTTTTTTGACTCACATCTATTATTTAATCACCACAAGCACATTATAGCTTTAGTGGCATTGCGTCATAGTGGCTTTATAAAAATACAAAATAGAGAACTAAAAAAAAAGTTCACTAAGAAGTATTATTTAGTTTTTATCTAGATAAGGTTTTTGTAAACATAACATTCTGTTAAAGCGCGGCGTTGAGTTCCACCACTCAGCATGCAATGCCTTACTTCCTTAGAAAGTGGGAAACGGAAATGTTAAAAGAGTGTCTTAACAATAGGTTCTTTGGTTCCTCCTGCCTACCGCGCTATATGCGAGATACAGTAAGAAGTTAAAAATCCTATTAAGTAACACTGATACTGCAAGTGAAAAATACTGAAGGGAATTTCTGATTGTGGTTAATTTAATAATTTAATTAAGTCTGCTAATCTTATTCTTACATATCATTCGTTAGTCTAAAAAATAATGAAAAAAAGTTGAAAAAATATAATATCAGCTGTCGGTTTTTTCTTACAATTGCCAAAACGTATTTGTGCTTGAACTCCCATTACTTACAAAAGTTATTTCGAATTCCATATCAATATTGAATGAACACCTAAGAGGTAATTGAACGAACAACGAATTATTCGACCTAAACATCAATTTCACACTCGAAACGAAACTCTCTCGACTCGAAACACTCGAGATATTGTAATAGATAGTCCAATACTCATTTTTCAAATCACCAATAATTACGATGAATCGTCATTTATATATAAACAATTCAAGTAAATTCCTAAACGGTTTTGTTGGAATACTCATGTTCATGTCTTTTTTTTCCCGAATGTCAGGGGAGGGCTATGTTTTTCGTTTTAAGATGACGTTAGAAGCGTTCTTAGATATGTGACGTTACTCACAATTCAATATAGCGACTTCCATAGGCGATTACGTCATGAATAAAAACAAAAAAATCATTGATACCATGTGGGGTATCAAATGAAAGGACTTAATTACCTCATTTCAAATATTTAACACATAACTAGCTTTTATAGCCTACTTTATTTGTATTTGCTTCCTAAATTTGAAGAATTGGTTCAGTCGGGTGTTTTGTTTTTTATAATTATGTGTGTTATGTTTAGTGTTTTCTACAATCCATCTTTCCCTTTATATCAAAGAACTATTTAAGTTTTTAATATAAATTACACGATTTTTTACTTTGCAAGGAATATTAAGAGGTAGGTTAAACTTTTTCATTTATGCATTTCCTGAATTAAATATGCGTAACTAATGTAACCGTATTTTAAAGCAAGCTCATTGTTGATTTTCCCATAATTAACAATAATGTTATGTCATTACAATGTGATTGCGAGTTTCCTTATATCATTCTCTAATTTAACGTATTGTGTTTTTTGTTGTCTGTAAATATACAGGTCAATTATTGTAAGGATAATTCAATTGTTTTGGTAATTTGTACATACACGTATTATGAACTCATATATGAGTACTATATATATACATCATACTATAGTATGTATATAAATAATATCATATTAGAAAAATTTTAAACAATCACATATTCACACATATTCACACAATCCGTTCAAGACTTTAGAGAAATTGCTATTTGACGATTTCGAATTTTTAAGGAAACAGGCTTAAATCCTGCTTTGTTTTAGTTTACTTTACTTTTAACTTTTAAGCTTTACTTTTTATCTATTTTAAATTCTCTATTTTAACAAATATACGAATGTCAAATTAGTATGCATGAAGATAAATAAACAATTATTTATTTGTTTACATGACTAGGTACAATTTATGGTAGGTATTTAATAAAATTATGAATGAGTAATTTAAATGAGAACATTAAAGTAACACATCACACTGACGAAGCAGAAACACATTCACATTAATGCAATGCAAAAGAAAAGAGTATGTATATTAAGTAATAATATCTACACTACTACATCATTGTTATTCATTACAAATTATATACTTTTGCTCTTATTATTTTAGTTTTCCTTCATATAGTATTTTTTTAAATCTATGTTACAACATTATGTTGAATAAACGTATGTTGCCATAATTAATTTAGGAATTGTATGTTTGTTAAAAGAGACCAGTATGTCCAGTGAGACCAAAATGTTGTTAAAATATTGGCTTGTGCAAAATATTGGCTCTCTGGTTTCCGCTGCCTACCCGGCAATTTATTTACAGCGTGAAGCTAAAAAAAAGAATTGTGTGTAAGTAGTGTATCCTGACATTGACATTAGATTCTCTCTGACAACCTTGCTGTGTTTGCTTAATAAACTTTTGTGAGAGAAGTTAGTTTAGTAAAACTCATCTTAAAGTAGCCACACTATTTATTAAAAAAAACGTTATTTAAACATTATATTAGTATTATTTAAACATGGAACACGGACATGGAGATAATGCCAAGTCGGTCTGTTATTTACTTTCTGTAGATTAGAAGAAATTGTGTGCTGTGTATGTCTAACCAGACCCAGAAGACAGTACATGATAATAGTAACTAACAGATGTTTTCCTTACAGGTATTGCAATACATGTATGTCATTGCACGCTGTAAAATGCAATTGCAGTTGTTCCATGAATACTTTAGCTTCTAGGTATAACTAGTAGTTAATAATATAGTAGACAAACTACTGCGGTAATATATACCTTCGCTGTTACTTATAATTGTTATAATATTTTCTAGTAACAGCGATGGTAAAATTTCATTTAAAAAATATTTATTTAAATGTAATAAAAAATATTACTGCAAACTTTTTTTTTTAACTTCACGCTGTAACCCGCATATAGCAGGGTAGACAGAGGGAACCTTAGTGTTAAGACACTCCGTTCTCTTACGACAATTTTGTTCCCCCCTACATAGATGTAAAATATTTCTTTGTATTTTACTCCAATATTGCCTCTGATTTTATTATTAATTGCGTACCAGGTGTGTCTATGTTAACAAATAGAAAATGCATACCTTCCAGAGTATTTTTAAGATTAAATACTATTTTTAATTTTTTTATGTAATTTAAATATTTATTTTACCATATAATTTTTATTAGTCATTTAGATACTCTACAAATATAGAAACCCAAAAAATCATTAATATTTGAAAAATTGTATACATAAGTCGACTTATTATTCTATTCACGCCTGGTATGGAATTGTAGAGGGACAACTTTACGTAATTATATGATATCTCATGATATATATGTATAAACATGAATTATCTGGTGTGACATATAAAACGTACATAAACACTTGAGGTCAAGAAAACTATCATATTTTAATTCGTGGATAATTTATTTATGTATTTTTATAACTGTGTTGATTAAATCAATCTAAATGCAATACGAAGAGAGAAAAGGAGCAAAAGAAGTGAGAAGCCACTATTCTCTTTCCATTTGCATTTAAATTACAAATTTTAGGCCTTTACCATACTTTGAATAATACCAAAATAATACTAAACAAAGGATTTCTTTATTTGATAAATATAGACATCTATACAATGTGCATTAGTTTATTCTACTTTCATAGTCTTCGCAATAGCCGCCAGTTTTTGCCGATTTACTTTAGACGTCGAAGTAAGAGGCATCGTCTCCAAAAACACCACTCCACCTCGAAGTTGTTTCGACTCTGTTAATTCATCTGTAAAAATATTTTATTTGGCATTAATTGTAATATTTATACATTATTAAAAGATACTTGTCTAAATTAATTTATATTCATATTTCCTAATAGCTCTGTAGCTATAATAAAACAATATACCTACTGTTATTGTTTTAACTTATCTATTAACAATGTTTTGATGAAGTTGTTCGCAAGTATTTTGGCGAGGACTTTTTGCTTCCAGCTATTGATTTTCCAATTCCATCTTGTGTTGTTTCGACAGTGAAATGTAATATCCCGTTTCCCGTAAAAAATGTATTACATGGCCCATATGTCCAATTTCATTTTATTAAGGGTAGTTAGTATAGTTAGTGGGTCGTCCGTTAATCGCTCAAAGAGTATTAAAAAATTTGCTTAAAGTGAAATGTAATGCAATATCTTGACGTTTCATTTATTCAACGCCAGGATATTATTGTGTTTAAGAAATGTAATTTTGCCAAAATGGAAATGCCTATTTTCTTCTTTATCCCCATATTTAAAATTTTAATGCATTTTACTCAAAATAATTTAATTACAAAACAATTCAATTTGTTTCAAAATACAAATACATAACAAGTCCCATTAAAAGGTAAACTAAAATTAAAATAGTCAATCACTAGACTTATGACGCAAATAAAGATACATAATATATCTGTATGTTTTCCGTAACTTGTTTATTACTTGCAATAATAAATATTTTGATTGTCTTAGTTCTATATGCATATGTGTCATGTATTAACAAATAAGACCTAACGAATTAACCAGTCAAAAATACTTTATTCGATTTTAATATTATTTTGTTTTTCTCAACTAATGTAACATATTGTACTCAAGAGATACCTTTAGGGCTTAAAACCTTTCCTTTACGTATTATAATTTTATAATATTTTAACTGTCATAGTACAGTGGGATAGCGTTAATGCGAGAGTTGAATCCCCATTTGCGGAAGAATCCCAGACAGCGTTGAACCCCGCCACTTAACATGCAAAATCTCAAATGATGTGCACAACGTAGAGTCTTGGTACTAGGTCTGCTAGACGCCTACCCTGATGTATGCGGACAAAGAGCCGCTACAACTTAGTTTTAAAATTCTCTCCAGGTTCAATCAATTTTTGACATGTTGCATATTGAGTGATAAATCCAACACTGCGCTTTATCTTACCAGATATTGATTATAATATTTAAATAGTCTGTACCTTTAATTAAATCTTTTATTTCTTGTTCACTAATTTTTTGCCCCTTGTGTGGTACTACGAAAGCTATGGGAAGATCACCATGTTCTTTATGAGGTACTCCTGTGACTGCCACTTCAAATACACCAGGGTGTTTGGCTATGACACTTTCAAGTTCCAATGGTGATATCTGAAATAAACAAAAAACGTTAAATAAAATAATTTTGAATATCCATTTTGAAATATATTATCTAAGTTAAGTTACTATGAAAATTATATTAGAATGTTTCCTTTATTACGCAATACAAAATTTATAGATGTTTTATCATTTGTTAACAGCTATTCAAAGAAAAATAAAAAATATTTTTATCTCTAATGATATAAGATTATATTCGTCCTAATATACTCGTATGCTCTATATTGTTTTTGTCATTAAATAAAAGTCAATCAAAAATAAAAAAAAAAAACTTATTTATTGTTTCACATTATGTTTCAAAAGTTACAATAATATTTGACGAAGGCGTTTATATAATCGTGAAGATTCTTTAGAAACCAATTTATAATATTTAAATTTAAGGCAACATAATTTTAGGGCAAAATTTAATTGGACATAAATATTGCCCTAAAATTATGTTGCAAAAATTGTTTTGTTATAAAGAATAAGTACATTTTTTTTAGCTTCACATTGTATCCCGCACATAAAAGGATAGATAGAGGGAAAAAAAGAACCTAGTGTTAATACACTCTGTTTTGTTTTTAACATTTCCGTTCCCCATTTTCCGCCGAATTGAGGTATTGCGTGCTGAGTAACTCAACGCCGCGTTTTGCCGTATTGCCAACATTGCCCTTGCCTTCTTACAGTACATATAAAATTTGACAAATTAAACTAAAAAAACTCAACTAACCTGATGGTTTCTATACTTAAGCAACAGCTTCAATCTTTCCACAAAGTAGAAGTTGTAATGTTCATCTCGACGCATTATATCTCCGGTTCTAATCCAACCTCCTTCCACTAGCACTTGTGACGTAACTTCTGGATTGTTGTAGTAACCCTAAAATTTAAATGTTAATTTGTAATTAATTATCTATATACAGTACACTATAGTATATTAAAAACGCAACTTTATACTTTATCCTGTATAGCAAGGTAGTCAGAGAGAACCTAAGTGTCAAAACTCTTCCTTTACAACTTTACGCAAGAATTCAAAACAATATGTGTAGTACAGGAAGCAGGATATATCCAGTGCGAAGTAAGTCTATTGTTCAAATATACTTCGCGTTCAGCACGGAGCTTGATGGTCATACAAGGGAAATTAAATTATTTTTACCTTAAACATTCTCGTGGGACTGAAATCCACAACTATTGCGTTCAATAAGAGATACTTAAATGCATTACCAGATAGGAAGATGTAAAGTGTTGTACATACTAAAACATTACTAGCAATGAGTATCATTGATATAGATATCCCAAATCCTCTTTTGAATGTTTGAAATTTCTGTAATAGTCTTTTGCCTCTTAATCTTTCTATATTCGCGTTAAATTTTCAAGGTTTTTAGCTTTTTTCATATTTTTTTCTTATAAAACTAAAGAATGCATTATAAATAATTGAGTCATATAATAAGTGATAACTATCTTATTAGTTGTTTAACCGACTGATAGTCTTTTACAAAACTGATTTCTAGAGATACTAAGATTTCAAGAGACCTATATGCGGTAGGTTAGAGATGAATTCGGTATAGAAAATCTTAAATAATGTTTGTTCAACCTACCTTAAATACACCTGGACCCTTCAGCCATAGTTCTCCAGGCTTGTTAGGTTCCGTCACCTCTTTTAAAGTTTCCGGATCGACTAACTGTAGAAGTGAATTTCGTTTATTTAAGTATATTTTATTTATATTATTACTACTAGTATTGTTTTTTTTATTTATTTTTATAGCATCACGCTGTATCCCACACATAGCAGGGTAGGCAGAGGGAACCAGAGAATCTAGTGTTAAGACATTTCCGTTCTCTTTTAACATTTCTGTTCCCCGCTCTCTGCCGAATTGTGGCTTTGCGTGCTGAGTGGCGGAACTCAACGCCGCGCTTTGCTTGTTACCAGGGCGAGAAAATGAAAATACTAAATATTACTTAAAATTTTCTTTTCCTGGCATGGGAAACGAACATACAACCTGTCAATCAACATTTACAATCATACGCACATGCCTCTGCGCCACGACAGGCCTCTTATTATTTAAAGAAAATATCTGGACTCGTATGAAAGCGGTTTAGTATATTAGATAATAATAATATAGTGTCTAGTACCTTACCTTATGAATTAAGCTTGGAATAGTTCTACCTAACGAAGTAGGACGAGTGGAATCGAAATTGAATGCTATTCCTGATATTTCACTCATGCCGTAAATGACCATCAGTTGAATATTTGGAGATGCTACCTGAATATGGGAAAATTAGAAAATATTATGTAATGAAAATAATGCAAAAGTTACAATGTCAATACACTAGTTTATCTGCGCAGCTTCGTTGCCTTTAATAATCTTATACCATTGCTGTTTTTTTCATCTCTCTTAATGCTGTTTTTCGTAAATATATTTTATGCAGAGGTACGATAAACAGTCTGATTAGACACGGTATATTAATAGATTCAAACAGAAACAAATGAATAGTACATGTTTGTGTGTTGTTATTTATTGGCTGGCGGTATATGTTTATAATAGTAAATTGATAAACATAAGACTGACTGGATTTCAACAAAAAAAGAAAAGCCTATGACCATCTGCAAATTATTCCGCATCAAATGGTCGAAGTGCCATCACGACGCGTTCAGTAGTTTTGATGTGATGAGTGAATAAAGAAAAAATACAAGAACAAAACACATATAATATGACATTAGAGAATTAGTAAGAGTTTGAGAATTAGAAAATTAATAAAAGTAGCCTGTCACTTTATATCTGTCAATCACAATAAAAACTTATCTACTGCATATTATTCAAATATTTTTTAATTCAAGACTTGATCTTAAAATGATATCAAATGTGCGCAAATATGTTTTTGTAAAATGTACTTTAAAATTATCATAAAAATAAAATTCAGATAAAAATCTTACATTAATATCTTCTATAAGGCCGGGCAGAACAGCGCTTCCGCCTGCCAAAAGGACCTCAAAACAGCTAAAATCACATTTTTCACGCTCACCAGCTTTAAAGAATGTTGTCAACATATTAGGACTGGCCATTGCGTATGCTGGCTGTAAAATTAAATAATTCGGAATGGTATTAGAGAAAATATATATATTTTACGTTTAGAAATTAAAAATAATCTAAATATATAGTCTATTCTTGACAATACCTTATATTTATTAATTATATCATATGCATGTTCTTGCGTCATAGGCAACGAAGACTGTAACCTTGTATGTCGTATAATGGGAGAAAATACAAACTGAAATAGCGCTGAGTACCACTGGATTGGTGAGAAAACTATAGTCAATCGTGTCGGTGTTGGAAACTTATCATACATTGACCTATAAAAAACATAATTATATTTTTTAAATGATCACATTTCTAAGACGTATTTTTAATTTACATTTCTTTGTTATAGGTATTTATATAATTTGCAATGATCTGATGAAATCTTCAAAGTGTATGTATTTCGAAGTCGTTCTGGCTTACATTCCATTCAGCAGTATTTAGTACAGGTATGAATATGATACACATGTGTACTATACTGAAAATTATTCTATTACTGCGCACGAAGATTTCCTTTAACGTAAATATTTGAATAATATGTTGACATTTAGTAATGTTCTTAATTATGCATAATTACCACATATAAGGAACTGAAACTGCAAAATTTTTGTGTGTGACAGCCGCTGATTTTGGCAAACCAGTAGTGCCGCTCGTTGCTATCAACAGTGATATAGTTTCACTAGGATCAAAATCTGAGGCTCTGATAACAAAAAATAAAGTCAATTGTATCATATTATTAATATAAATAAAGTTAATTTTAGCTTTCATATTTTGCAATTTAAAATACTTACTTAAAATCTTCAACAGAAACATCATTTCCATATTTATTTAGGAAGTCTACAAAATAAATATTTTTGTCCCCTTTGTCAAAAGTAATAATTTTTGAATTCAGTTGTATAGCTTTCAAAGCCAATTCTACATCCTCTTCTCTTTCTTTCTGGCAAAATATTATTTTGGGTTGGTTGAATTTGAAAGTTTCCCGAAGTTCATCTAAAAACGAACAAAGTTTGTTTATTATACGTTTTTCATTAAGTCAATTTTGTCCGTATTTGTAAAGTTCATGTAAGATGCACAAATCACTAATTGCTGTAGTTAGACAATTTATAAATAATTAATTTTATATATAAGTAAATTTATTTAAGTAATAAAAGATTTTCTTACATATTGTATCTCTGTAATGATATTATACTCGTAGAACGTGCTTATTTACAGAAAAGTTAGGAATTGGGGAAGGCATATTCAAGCAAATGACTTTATTTAAATCATATTCATATACCCGCTACACACAATGTCTTTATTTCGGATGGAAGTAGTACTTAGTCTTGATACTAAGTTATTTTTATTATGTAAAAAAAATATGATGCTGCTTTTTTAAAATATATTTTTAAGTGTGGTTAGGCAAATGTTTTATAAGAATCTAAATAGCATAATGAGGTACCACAAATTTCTCCTTGCCCAACAACAAAAATATCTCGCGCCAAAACGCGTAAAGATAATATTTTATTTATTTTAACAAAGTAGCAATGATTAATTTCCTTGTTGATACTTATCTTATCACAGCTCTTCTTACCATAATTTTATTATTTGACTATATAAGTACTTATATTACGACTAGTTGAAAAAGATTATGTAACTTTGAGCATCTTCGTATTAAATATGAGCTCTTAATAATATATTATAGGTAATCTATTTTGATATTCTAGTTATTTGATAGGTATGGGTGGTAGACACAGAAGAAATTTCTTAGCAATCCATGAATTAGCGGCGTGGGTGGTGCGCCCATCGTATTGCATAGGGAGGAGCTTAGAGAAGGACATAATGTTAAAAATATATTTCGTACATATCATATATGTACGAAATTTTTAAACAAAAAAAAAAACATTAACATGTAAACGTATTTTGTACTTACTGATACCCAAAGTCATGTCAATACCAGCGACACTTGCTCCAATGTAAAACGCAGCGTACATTGGTATAGTCAGGTGTATATGATTAGGGGCCATAAGAAGGACCACGTCTCCATGTTTAATTCCAAATTTTCTAAAGGCTGTTGCACATTGTACTGATCTTTTCAACGTTGATTGAAAATTTTCTTTTTCATCTGTAGCACCGTCAATCTAAGTAAGAAGTAATATTATACAATAAATAGGTTTGTTTCTTGTAAAACACGGCGTTGAGTTCCGCCACTCAACACGCAATGCCTCAATTCGGCGGAAAGTGGGGAACGGAATTGTTGAAAGAGAATGGAGTGTCTTAACACTAGGTTCTCTGGTTCTCTCTGCCTACCCTGCCATATGCGGGATACAGCGTGAAGTTTCTTACTTTTATTAAAATAAAATCGTTTAGTCAAAAATTATATTTAAACATACTATTCGTTACAAATTTCGATTCATGAGATTTACATCATGTTATTTACATCATTGATCCCGTATACAGAATTCTAGTATTGTTACCGTCAAAATAAAATCGGGATCATCCTTCAACCCCCGTAGTATAAGTTTGCCCAGATGATGCCTGTCACTCGGTATGCCAGTCTCCGCAACCACTCTTGAACTTATATCCTGCATGTACCAATGTACAGCGTCACTTGTGTGGTTTTTTAGTGCCATTTCTTCTCACTTAAAAATGTACCTTAAAGCAAATTTTATTTCTTTTAATAAGTGTTACAACCTAAATCCAATTTTAGCAAATTTTCTACTCCATGTAACGGGCGTGGATTTCTGTAATAAGGACCTAATTAAAGAAAGCGTATGTAATGTAAGCGTTTTCTGATATAGTCACGCAATATTTTTTTTGTTGTGTGTGTCATGTGTGTATGTGTGTGTATGTGTGCATATAACTTATATCGATATACTAATATGAAACATATCTCGACAATTTAATTTTATTATAGGTATGTCCCGTAATATAAAATACACAGATTGCTATTAAAACATTTTATTTCTTATTAACTTTATTACTTCACTGTAGCATGTAAGGAACGGATTCTTTTTAATTTGTAAGTAGTAGTCACAAAACTGATGGTTTAAAGAATAAATATACATAGATAATATATTATCAAAAAAACTATATTGAAATTAATCTCATTTCTCTACTTTTTACATATATTTTTTTTATAATAGTTTGAACTATTGATAAGGCTTCATATTAGATAAACAGTGAGTTAATACATATAATCTTTTGTGTCGGTAATACCTATATAAACATGTCAGATGACAAAATAAACCATCACTTGATTATCATAATCATCAGTGCTTTTTCGTTCATTGCTCCAGCAGTAGGCATTGGCTTCAACGTTTCAACTTGTCTTCGGTTTTGGGCTATGTCGATGACTACGTTTCTCTGTCAGGTACTCTAAGCATACCCCTTCCCATAGTTCGCTGAAGAGCCTTAAAACTGGTACACCAGTTTCACTGCCAGTGTTTAATTCTACAGTTCACATTTTAAAATTCAATTTTTCATTGAACATTATTGGTTGCTTAAGCTCAGCATACACCGCAGGTGCTGCACTGTTTCATCCACGATACCACCTCTGCAAATCTTAAATGTGAGAAGTACTTGCCATCTATTTGGTACTCACTACTGTTTCGTGCAGCCTCTTGAACATATCGTCCAAAGTATTGGCGAATAATTTTGTGGAAATTGTCCTTTTTTCACTTCTTAAAAAAAGGACTTCTACTTATTGAGGTAGATACGATGGTAATTCTCCACTTGGATGATCATCTTTATGATTCAGCGCTTACTGCGTTATAAGGAGTCTTCTTAGCGTTTGGATGTATTACCAATCGACTTGGCATCTATGCAAGAACTCAACAACAGATTAGATTTCAAAAGAGTCAAAGGCTTTTATATTATGCAGAAACGCTAAGCATAGATTATACTACTGCACTCTTTACTACACATTCTTCGTTCATTCGATTCGCCGTACTGTGCGGATGTGGTTTGTAGCACCATACCTATCACGAAATCCGGTTTGTACGATGGAGTGACTGAAATTAATTTAGTCTACGTGCAAAATAGTTCATGTTAATAGAGCCAGCTTGAAGACATGCCTCAAATGGAAAATAGGTCGATAGTTATTCTAAAAGGCTTGGTCTCATTCTTTGAAAAACATATCGCGACGGTTTTGCTTCATGCCTTCGGAATTCTCTCCGAAAAAGGGACAGAATTGAATATACGTTGGAGAATTGCAAGTATAGGTCGTCTATCAGTGGCGAGGGTTGAATCAAAATCAAATGAAATCAAGAGTCAACAGGTTTTTTTCTAGGCAAACGTGCATCACCGTAGACAGTATTAATGCTTACTTGTAAATGTAATTTGGATTTGTAACTTTTTTTTTCCATAAATCCTATTAGCAACGAGATTAACTTAGATTTTTTTCAAGTTTGATATTTGCCCATAATATCATTTTTGACAAAAACTCACGCTTATTCAAAGAACCACGATAAAATAATTGCCTTCATTAATTATTTGAAATAATTTTTATAAATAAAAAAAATTACGTAACACAAATAAAGTCTATTTGAATTTAATTTATCATTTATAAAGTGTTAATTAGACATAGACATAAAATCATAGTCATAATAGCTTACCTGACGTTAGAACTAATCAAGTGTTTGAGAAAGGGTATTTATATTAAAAATATTTTTTTAAAACTACTCAAGAAATATTATAATTTCAAAATGGTATGAAGTACATGTATACAACACTTTTACGTTAATACTGCGATCGCTTTGCAGATTTTCATATATAAGGGACAAATAGTTGTCTTGGCTACTTTTGATATGAATTATCATTTATCATTAGTTATAGATATATGTACCATATGTATGTATCGCTAATGTTTACTTTAGATTGACGTTATTTTACTCGAAATCTGCTGAGACAAGATTATTCAATTATGTACTATTCTAGATTAACTAGATATTGTATCTTGGAGTAACGTATATTTCAATTGCCAAGATGTTTATTTATGCTATATATTTATTGTGGAAATAATATTTAAAAATATTAAAAAGTATATAATTTTTTAAGAATTTGATCGGAATAATTTGCTAAAATAATATTATGAAGAAAATTATATAGATGGGCGCACACGCATTAAGTAAAAATAAATCTATCTCTCACGTATTATTATAAGCAAAACACTACTTTTACTTAAAAATCCTTTTTTTATTACCTTAATAATTGCAGTTATATATTTTTTTTATTAAAGATTTTGTATTTAAAATATGAACATAATATTTAAATTTATATTATTTATATTTTCTTATGAAAGGCTAGATCGACAAATGGGTACTTACCGCCCTATGAATAGCACGGCTTGCTCCAATATAACTGAACATCACAACACAACACTTAAATGTGTATATCTGCTCTTCACAGTGAATAAAGTAGTTTCATTCATCTTATCTGTACAGTTTGACCCCGTATCATTTTGTTCTTATGAGATAGAAATTTCGATGTTACGGTAATGTTTCGCGATAAAACGTCATTTGTTATTTGAAAACTTGCGTCGTATGAAACACACGATTTGTTGTTGGGTTGAAATCTTTTGCAAATATAAAATTCCGTGTATAAAAAAATATTTTTTGTATAACGTTGTAATTGTAATTTAAAATGCTTATATACTGAAAGTGGACCGCACATAATTCTGTTGTATATAATTTTTGAATTTCTTAAAGTTTCATACAAAATATTTTGTAATAAACTTTTAAAAATTACATATTTTGTTTGTTTTTTTTCTTTTATTTAAAACTAGCTTTCCGCCCGACGCTTCGCCCGCGTAAAATTCGCAATTCTATTATTCTATCCCAAGGTCTAGACTATTTGTCAAAATTGTTTAAGTGGTTTATGTGGTGAAGTTGTAAGCAGTTAAACAATCTTACATGATTTTATGTTTGACAATAAGGAACTTCCATACAAACTTTCATCCCCGATTTCAACCCCCTCTATCATTTTTTTCGCGATAAAAAGTATCCTATGTCCTTTCCCAAGTTTAGTTCTATCTTCATACCGAATTTCATCAAAATCGGTTCAGTGGTTTAAAGTGGTTGGTGGCGTGAAAGCGTAACAGAAAGACAGACAGAGTTACTTTCGCATTTATAATATTAAGTAAGGATTCAAAAATTCTAATGTCAAGATATTCAGTCCAAGAGGTTCCGCTTGATTTCAAAACATTTGTGCATTTTAAGTGACGGGACTGAAACTCGACTTTTATCTCAGTAAGCCGACAACTAATGCGCAGCCATTGTCTTTGTTGGCAAAAAAATGATGACACTACAAGTTATATTCTTAGCTCTTTAGAGTGCTTCCATCTTTATAGCAGAAAGTAAAAAATCGAGACATAGCAATAAGTACGGATGTTATGCTATAACGTTTGTTCCTAACAATTTTATACGAAGTACCTATTACAAAATACTGGGTTTAGGTATGTATACATGTAGTTTCGCTCTTAATGCAAAAATAAAATATACCAATTTTAGCTATCCAGGTAACCTTGGCTGTGACTATATTAATTTACCGATAGCTTATCAAATTGTGATAATGATATTATCTACTAAAAAATCAAGTCATATTCATAAGTTAAAAAGTCATGGTTAAGATTTAAACATGACTTATCAATTTGAAGATGACTTTTTAAATATTAAAGATGGCGGAATTTTAAATAACAATAACATGTTTCATAATAAAAATAAATATGCTGCAAGTAAGAAAATATGTTAGAATTAAATGTGGGACTAAAAATAAATCTATATATTTTTTTATAACGCCTGTCGTGGTGCAGAGACACAAGCGAATGTAAACGCGACAGGTTGTGGGTTCGATTCCAACTCCAGGAAAGGAATAGTTCCGCCACTCAGCATGCAATACCTCAATTCGGCGGAAAGTGGGGACCGGAGTGTCTTAACACTAGGTTCCCTCTGCCTATCCTGCTATATGCGGGATACATTTCGGGATTTGTGGGATTTATTTAGGACAATGTAGTGTAGACAGTGGTCGCTACATTATTTCTTACACTAAAATATAAGCATAAAAGGATTTTTAAGGTACCAAATCATGCACATTAGAGCTACGACTGATAACACATTAAGCTATTGCATCATATTAAACAAAAAATAATCATAAAAAGAAACTTAATTAAAAAAAAGAATTAAAATTAAGTATATATAATTTATTTCAAAATTTATATTAAGATAATATAAAATGTACAATAACTGTTGTAACTTATAAGTTTTATAACAGTCATTAAAATGGAAAACAAATATTTAGAAATTATTAGGGTCATTTATTAATCAATATGAGAATTTTGTTAATTTTTTTTTAAACTCGGGCAAAAATATCAGCATTCTCAAATAATATTATATGTCTTAGACAATCTCGATATGGGAGATAATTGTTTTAAATTGGAGCTAACAATTGGTAGATATAACCCATCCTTGACAAACGCCTGTCTAGGAACTCTGTTCGGAACGCGTTAATTTGTGTTTCTTAAAAGATATGGACAACCGAATTCACTTCTCAGTAACTTAAAAAGAAATGCCGTTCATTTTCCTACCGCTCGACAAGACATCCATACCCAAAGCATTTGAGAAATCTTTTCTATGTCCGCTCTATTCTAAACCGGTCTACTCTATATAGAGGTGAACAAACAACACTACATTTGCAAAATGGAAAAAAAAAACCTTTTTCTATACAAACTGAATGAGAATTTAGATTAACTAAGTGAATTACATGGCAAATCGTAAGCAGATACTTACTTCTGGTATCTATACAGTGGATTATAATGCTTACATTTATACCTGTGACCCGCATATAGCAGGGTAGGCAAAGGGAACTTGAGAACCTAGCGTTAAGCCACTTCGTTCTCTTTCAACAATTCTGTTACCCACTTTCCGCTGGATTGAGGCATTGCGTGCTGCGAGGCGGAACTCAACGCCGCGCTTTGCATTGTTACCAGACCTAGGAAAAGAAAATACTAAATATTATTTAAAATTTTCATTTTCTAGAGTGGGAATCGAACCCACAGCCTGTTGCGTTTATAGTCGCACGCCTGCGCCTCTGCGCCACGACAGATACGACGACAGGCGTAGGCTATTTTTTTCACCACCCAAGATACAATATGTCTAAAATGGGCGAAAAGCGGAGACCAAGACATACATGATACGGTATAATATATCTTATATTTGATATTTGTTTACCATATATAATTCATATTCTTATTGCATTTTATCCTATGTTCACCAAAGGTTGTCTGTAAGAGATTGCTTGTAGCAATAAGACCGCCTTTGCATACAGGCATTTATATTATTTCCTCTTTATTTTTGTTTTTTATTTTCTCTTGTGTGTAATAAAGTCTATTCTATTCTATTCTGTGCTGTTCTGTTCTGTGTTGTTGTGTTCTGTGCTGTTTTGTGCTGTTCTGTGCTGTTCTGTGCTGTTCTGTTCTGTTCTGTTCTGTTCTGTTCTGTCCTGTTCTGTTCTATTTTATTCTTTATAACGTTTCATATCCGATGGCTAGAAAGTAAGCCGGCTCCCTGCCATCAACGTTACACTTAGTGGCTACGGACCCCATGACAAGGATGATATAATATGATTATTAATAGTTACTGTCAATAATTTCGTCGAATTTTCCTTGGTCTGTGGTCTGTAGAGTATCTATGATAACACGAATAATACAAATTGAATGTAAAATTGTATCTATATATATACAATAAAAGAGCAGAAAACTGTCAACTGTCTGTTTGTCTGTATATTTGAACGAGCATAACGCAAAAACTACTGGATAGAAATGATTGAATTTTGGCATAATAATAGCTTAGAGTCTAGAGGTACATATACGATTTATCCTGTTATTTGATGTAGTTTCTATGAAAAAAAGTAATAAACTTATGTATAGAAATTACTTTACCCTCAAACTACGTCAATTACTCATACAGTTTCCTTCTATTTTCACTAAGTAATGTAATTATTAGAAATAAAAATATTTAAGAAAATGAAAAAGAGAACAAAAGACATTTATTTCGTAGGAATCATATAATCTATTTTAGATATATTTCATCGTTTCATAAAGTATGAACGCGTAAAAAATAATATTTATAATAACATTTTTGTTTTCAATATTTTCTCGATTATTTAAGTTATTTTGTTACTTTAAATTAACTTTAATCAAAGCTAGTAATCAAATAAATGAACCCAGTTTACTCCTTGGTATTTCTTAAATGTAGGGCATAATTATATTTTTTATAACCATGATAATTAAGTATTTACTGGCTATAGGTTACCTGTCGATTTGATAGTTAATAACCACTTTACCGAAACCTAATCTCAATTGGGTAAACATTTTTAAATATTGCTAAAATTATGTTATATAGTTTAAATTACTCTTCACATAAAAACATGTAAAAAAATTGGAAAAAAAGTGGGGAACAGAATTGTTGAAAGAGAACGGAGTATCTTAACATTAGGTTCTTTGGTTTCCTCTATCTACCCTGCTATATGCAGGATACAGCGTAAAGCTAAAAAATTATAAGTACCAAAGCTCACGCTAGCCATAGTATCGTTAATATGAATGTGTTTAGATAATCTTTAATTGAATAGCATTTAATTTATACTAAGATTAAGATGTTAATGACACAGATACGACCAAACAATAAATATGAATAATGATGAACCTTATCACATGAAAATAATATTATTAATTATCTCGTATTGCACAAGATTGAGAAAATTTGATGTTTCTACTTTTTTATGAAGCAAGTGATAATTTATTGTAAGTAGGTAGGTATATCATAGAAATTGCGATTCTGCTGCTAAACGCTAAATGGTGGATTTCAACAACGCGCTTTATTTTACCAGAGCCAAGAAATGAAAATAATTTAAATTTAAATATGCCGCGAGTGAAAATCGAGCTCGTAATCCATTGCGTCAAACAAAGGCCATTGTGGTGCGATTGACACCATCCAATCGCACCACAACGGCCTTTATTTGACATTTGACTTTTTAAATTTAGTTAATTCGTATACAATAATTTATCATAAGATTTAAAATGTCATACGTAAATTAATAATTTCTAAGAAATTTCGAGAAACTTTGCTTAGTGCTCTCCTACACTCCCCGAAAAGGCTGCATCCCTACCAAATTACAATTTTCTTTGGTCATTAATATGGCCTATACATTGTTTGCAGTCATTCGGTAATGCAATTAATATATTTAAATGAGTAAAAAAAATTATCAAACAATAGCACTGTGTTATTGTACACCAGTGGCGAAATCTCCATATAACACGACTTACACCGAGTTATCTTTGGAAATTTAACATTTCTTCATAGAACGTTTGTTTTGTAAAAGTATATATTGAGGCGCCTACAACATTTAAAAAGCAATTGTCTCATAGCAACGTATAACGAACGACTATTACCTAAATAGCGTTTCTTCATAACTTTCGTCTTCATATAAAAATTTGTTACCATATATTATTTGTATGAAAAACACAGTTTTCTTCTTCCTATAGTACTCAAGACCAAAAAAAGAAGCCGATGACTTGTACCTTGCGGGCGAGGCGGATATACAATACTCGTACTGAGCGAGTGAGTAAAATCTACGTAACAAAATAAAACAGTTGCTCGAGGAGTAACACCCGAAAGAAATTGTATCCAACTCCAATAGGAAAGGTATAAATCGTTTAGGTATATGGTCAATTAAGAAAAGAGTTCAAGCCTAGAACCTCTTCCTGCAGAAGTATGAATAGACAGTTACTTAGCAACAAATGTGACGTATTAAAAATATGGGTCGAGTACTTCCAGGACGTACTCAATATTAATACAGCCGAATTATTTACCATCAATGGTATACAATTAGAACCGAAATGACGACAGAGGCCTGGCGTGGTGCAGAAGCACAAGCGTGCGACTGTAAACGTGACAGGTTGTGGGTTCAATTCCCCCTCTTGGCAATGAATATATTAAATATATACAATAATTAATATTTAGTAATAATTAATATTTAGTATTTTCTCACCCTGGTAACAAAGCAAATCGCCGCGTTGAGTTCCGCCACTCAGCACGCAATGCCTCAATCCGACGAGAAATAGGGAAAAGAAATGTTAAAAAAAACGGAGGTTTTAAGCACTAGGTTCGCACTATCTCTTATCACACAGCATAGCATTAAATTCTACCACAAAGCATAGCGTAAGGAAACAAATGAATAATATTCAAATGTGAGCCTCTTGTTTGTTATTGACGGATCGTAGATATTATCGATCGTAGATTGTATAGATTTTTAAAAAATTAATAAAGTTAAAATTAAAATAATTTAATGAATATTGTAACCTAGAAGATATCGTAGGATGTTTCAAGGTAAAGTAGGTAAACTAATTATAATAATAATCTTATTGAATATTACATTTAAAACGAAAAAGAAATCCGTTTACAATGTAAAGAATTACAAAATAATAAATTAGTGTACAAATAAAATAATAGGTTTAAAAAATTACTTCTTTTTTATATTGAATTGGACTAGACTCCATTTTTATGACCATAATACAAATACCATAATACAATTTTCAGCCGAAACAGCTTAGTACAATTGTGACTTATTTAAACCTGGTCAAATGGTAATTGAAAAATAGAAAGGATTAATTTTAATCGGAAAAACAGTTCACAAGCTATTAATTGCCTTCTGTTACTTAAATAATCTAATAATAATCTTTGATATATCTTAACAAGAGTGGCTCAATATTAAATTTGAGTTTTTTAGTCTTGAAGATTTTGTTTTTTTTTTATTCCAGAATGCCTTAAATTTCAAAATTAGCACATCATAAAATAGCTTTATTCATGCACAAAAATCTCTGATTTTGTTGGTCAACACTCTCAGACAATTCAACTTGAACACAAATAATAAAAACAATGTTCTCGTACGTCGTGGAGATAGAGATAGTAGTAGTGTGGAATTAGATTTTTAAACGCTATAAAAATTGATAATATTCTAAATTGTAGTGAAACCATTGTGATTTTTTAAATTATGAATACTATAACCAAGTTAATTTCTTATTATGTACTCAAATACCATAAACATTTTTATTGATATAGATTTTGTTTAATCAAAATCAAAAATGAAAAGAAGAAAAGGTGTAGTATTTATAAATCTCTTCTTTAATAAAAATAAATCCTATTTATTTTACTTTCATATAAAAATTAAAAGTCATGGATAAATTCATCTTTTCTTTCGGACATTTCTTTGAGAGCTCCTTGGATGGAAATATAATCAGTAAACTGTTTGCCTTCATTTTCTCTTTAGTGTATTGTAGATACTACTCAATTTTGAATATTTCGGAGCATTAAAAAACCTCAATGACAGAGAAAATAGTAATACCTTTTCGATTTTGGCATTTAAAGAAGATTAAGCTTATATTTAAGTAAAAAAAACTGAACATCAACGCTTATCCACAATTTTACTTTGAAATTTGCTCACAGCCTAATTACTTTCAGAAATACTTTCTTTAAAAAAATCATTGACAAAGACAATGTTGATCAATGTGTTCCTAAGTGAAAAAAATACATTTTTTTCACTTACTTTTCTCGCTTCACGTTGTATCCCGCACATAGCAGGGTAGGCAGAGGGAACCTGAGAACCTAAAATTAAGACACTTCGTTCTGTTTTAACATTTGCGTTCCCCACTTTCAGCCGAATAAAGACATTGCGTGTTGAGTGGCGGAATTCAACGCCGCGCTTTGTCTTGTAACTACTACTAGAGCAAGGAAATGAAAATACTAAATGTTATTTAATATTTTCATTTCCTGGAGTGGGAATAGAACCCACAACCTGTCACGTTTACAGTCGCAAGCTTGTGCCTCTGCACTACGACATGCCTCTCTGCTTATAATACTGTCCACAAACAATTATTAAGGACGTCAATGGTTGGTATGAACGCTTTACTATTCACTATCGCATATAGATAGTACTTACCTGTATTTACTTGTGCCAATATACATAGGTAATTTATATTATACTTAACGCATGTAATAGCAGTACTGACAGGACGCCATTTTTAAATAGTATGTCTAATGTGTACTACATTTGGAGCAAGCTGTACTATTTGTGATATAAATTAGACTGAGTTCCTAGTTCCCAAGGTGATCATTATACCACTCTTCGCGACTGACCAAACCTAACTGATTTACAAATAGAAACCAACAAAGCTAGTAAATTAAAAATGATAACATTTATAAGTAGGATAGACATGCAATGCAATATTACTATAGACAATAATAGAATATTGCACTATATTTGGGCCATTAAACCTTTTTTCCTTTTTTTTTGTTTTTTTTTAAAATAGATTTTTTTATCCATTTAGGGCGACCGGATGTACGCGACTAATCTCATACATGTTTTACTGAGTAGCAGTGTCCATGTAACACGATTCCCACCGGCTTACTTTTTGTAAATTGCAATGAATTATTTACGAATTTATTAGCAGACTAGGGATACCAAACAAAACGACACCGAAAAAAAATTGGGATTGAGTTTACAAAAGGGTGGCAGGAAAATGTGGGAACGAAATTGCAAAAAAGAAGCTCAAGACAGATAGGAGTGTGTGATAGTGAGATTGCTTAAAACTTAGCATACTGTACCGTCATCCATATATACCGGTTACCTCTATGCACCGGCTTCCCTAAATATATCGGCTTCACTAAATCTACAGGCTTACATATCACACACATTCACACACATTCACTATTCAATCGCACAACTACGAGAGCTGCTGGTGAGACTAGACATGTTAGTAGTCTGTCTGTTGGGTACGAGCCTGTGAAATACTTATATTTATTGAAGAATCGAATATACAAGTGCCGACGAGCGAAAAGGTATTTTTCTTTTTTATAATTAAATTATGACTTATATTAATGGAAAATAGCACTAAAAATAAAAGAAAAAGAGGAAGATAGCTTATTCAATGATTATTTTTAAATGTACATAGGTAGATGCATACTTGTGATTACAAATCAGAAAAATAGATTTCCTAATTCGCTTTTTATGAAGAATAATATTTTTGTCGTTGTCTATATTCTCATTTAATGAAATTTTCATTAAATTGTAGGATAACCTAATTTAGTTAATTTAAATTTAAAATGTAATTTATTTATTAATTTGTATGTATTATTTATTATTATATTGTATGTTGCTGTGTTATCAAAACTAAATAAATTATGTATAGGGGAACAGCGGGTAGCCCTGGACACATCAATTTCTAAGAAACTAAACGCATTGCTTAGAGAAAGAGATATTGTAAAGATACCTTTTCTGGAGTAGCAACAAGTATGTAATGTAGTGTAATATAGTTTGTCGCGATGCAGACGTGGAGTAAATTAATCGTGAGAGGATGTTTTATTTTCGCCTAAAAAAAATCATCGCTCCTATCAAATGTCATCGTGGTTAAATTAAGTACAATAAGTAAATTTTTATACTTTCAGGATTTTAGTAAATTGGAAATATTTAAAGACTGAATAGTATTTATAACAATTCTTGTACATTTGGAGTACTGCGTTTAAAAATGTTAGATGATAACAGGTGTGTTGCCCCAGACACTATGCTGTTGGGTACCCCCGGACACGGTTCTTACTTTTCTTCGAGCTGAAATTTAATGTTACTTTGCTTATTTATTGAACGTACTTCAATTGGTACTACAGTATCAATAAGTATTTACTCTCGAGGAGATTGTTTTCAACAACTCTTTACCTAAGCAAAGTGTTAAGTTTTTTAGAAATTGAAGTGTCCGTGTCTACCCAAATTTCCCCTACATGATTAAAGTTTAATAGTATTTTGTCGTACTGTTGTACGTAACTTATAAAAATTAATTATGACTAATCGTTACAATTTGGCTGCATCGAAAATATCACTTTTAGTAATATAGCCTTCTCAGTACATAATCAAAGTATTTTAAGTAATCTTGTCACCATTTTTTTAGTAGACAATAAAGACTTTATTTAATCTTATATTGTCTCTTTTTCGGATTTATTATAATTTTGAGAACATCGTAAGACATTTTAAAAAGGGTATAAAAAGGTTTCCAGTACATTTGAAGTGTGAAGGTTTACAGGACATGGCACTAAAAAACCACACGAGTGATGCTGTACATTGGTACATGCAGGATATAAGTTCAAGAGTGGTTGCGGAGACTGGCATACCGAGTGACAGGCATCATTTGGGCAAACTTATACTAAGGGGGTTGAAGGATGATCCCGATTTTGTTTTGACGGTGACGATTATTTAATACTAAATAGTATAATATGTCTAAGGTTGTAAGACTGTCATTATAAAGATTTGTTTAAGTTTTTAATAAAGTTAGCTATATTACATGTGTAACTATGACTTTTCGAACTATCACTTAACTCGTCATTTTTAAATTAGAAACAAATTTATTGTTTTATAATATATTGAGTATTTCTTATCTAGATTGACGGCGCTACAAATGAAAAGGAGGATTTTCGATCAACGTTGAAGAGATCAGTACAATGTGCGACGGCCTTTAGAAAACTCGGAATCAAACATGGAGATACGATCCTGCTTATGGCTCCTACTCATATACACCTGACAATACCCATGTACGCCGCCTTATTTATAGGAGCTGGTGTCGCCGCCATTGACATGACTTCGCGTGTCAGTACGTACAAGGTATGTGTATATTTAGCGATTTTATTTTTTAATTTTATTAAATGTCGAATTATTATTATCCAAGTAATAAAAAACTACATTAAACTTTCATTATATGGCTATATCTCGTCGTATAAATAAATATATTACTACTGCGATACGATGTGAAAAAAAGAGTAGGTATAACAAGGTATTTTATAATTGAGAACCTGATAACTTTTTATTTAAATGTATTTAATATTACAATATTACAATTACTAACATTATCGATATCCATAATTTTTTAATGTATAAGGCATCCTTACGCCATAGTCTATTAAATGTGCGTGGTATTTATTTTTATTTCTTTTTAGATGAACTTCAGGATATATTTAAATACAATAAGCCGAAAATAATATTTTGTCAGAAAGATAGAGAAGACGACGTAGAATCTGCTTTGAAAGCTTTACAACTTAATTCAAAAATTATCACTTTTAATAAAGGGAGCAAAAACATTTATTTTGCGGATTTTATAAATAAATGTGAAAATGATGTTTCAGTTGAAGATTTTAAGTAAATATTTTTAATTGTAAAATATAAATGCTATGCTTTGCTATGTATGTATATAAAAAGACTACAAATTTTCATACTAAGATATGATTAATTTTATTTACTGTTTTCAGAGCCACAGATTTTAACCCTAGTGAAACTATAGCATTGTTGGTAGCGACGAGCGGCTCTACCGGTTTGCCAAAATCAGCGGCTGTCACTCATAAAAATTTTGCAGTTTCAGTTCCCTATATGTGGTAATTTTGCATAATTATATATCAATATTGTCAAAAAAAAAACTACAATATATTAATGTCAAATGTTAACTTTAGGGTAAATTCCTGTGCACGTTATGTGAAAATATACGAGTTACTCACAAATTTAAAAAATTATAAAGCAGTAATAGTGATTAAATTCTAAATTTTATCATGTATTTTTGATAAATGACCATTTAAAAAACATGATGCCTAAAATATATATTTTTTTTAACTTCACGCTGTATCCTGCATACAGCAGGGTAGGCAGAGGGAACCTGAAAACCTAGTGTTAAGACACTCCGTCCTCTTTCAACAATTCCGTTCCCCACTTTCCGCCAGATTGAGGCATTGCGTGTTGAGTGGCGGAACTCAACGCCGCGCTTTGCCTTGTTAAAATATTTAATAACTAATTATATTTATTATAGGACAATGTACGATAAGTTTCCAACACCGACAAGATTGACGGTTATTTTATCACCAATCGAGTGGTTTTCGGCGTTATTTCAATTTGTATTTTCTCCTATTATACGTCATACAAGGTTACAGTCTTCGTTGCCTATAACACAAGAACATGGATATGACCTCATCAATAAATATAAGGTATAGTTATGTGTACATTTTAGATAGGATTACACGATTTTTAATTTCTAACATAAATAAAACTTACCATAATTTAAGAACGAAAGAAAGAAGAACGCTGTAGAGATGCGATCTCTTGGGGGAATTGGCGGAGTCAGTTTGGCTGACCGAATCCGCAACGAAGAGAGACTTAGAAAGAGAGGTATAAGCGAGAATCTTATAGTAAGAATGAAGAAGAACGTGCTCAGGTGGTTTGGGCACGTCGAGAGGATGAGTGATGAAAGAATGGTGAAAAAGATATATGAAGCAAAGGTGAGCGGTAAGAAAGGTAGGGCGAGACCTCGGTTGTCCTTCGAGAACACAGTATCAATGTTACTGGAGGAAGGTCACGTAAAAAGCATGAGGACCCCCCGGAAGGCATGCATGAAAGGGTTAATGACAATGAACGAGGGGAAAGAGGTAGGCAGGAACCGTAGCATTTGGCGCTCCGTTCTCTCTGACTACTCCGCTAGGGATAAAGCGTGAAGTTAGGTAGGTAGGTACATAAATATTTTTTTTATACCAGGATCAGTAATGATGAGGCCTCCGTAACTCAGTAGACCAGTGGGTGTCTATCAACGTGATAATTCTGGTTTGGGCCCAAATCCCCAATTTGTGGAATCAATTGTACTTTCATATAATTTATTTTCATTCCCTCGCACTGGTGAGACAAAGTGCATCATTGAAATCAGCTACATAATACGCAATGTCTCTTATTCCAACAGGAGGTGGAAAATAAAGTATCTTACTAGTCTAGATTTTCTCTACCTACGTTACTATGAGGGAGAGAGCGTGAAGCTGCTTTTTATAAGTTAAAGAATATTGTGCTTTTTAAATATTTATGCCAATTATTTATTTAATTTACAGCCAACATACGCAATGTGCACTCCTAATATGTTGACAACATTCTTTAAAGCTGGTGAACGTGAGAAATGTGATTTTAGTTGTTTTGAGGTCCTTTTGGCAGGCGGAAGTGCTGTTCTACCTGAACTTATAGAAAATATTAAAGTATAAAATTTACAATAATAATTTTGTATTATAATATTTACAAATATGAATTATTACAAATATTCTATTATATAATATATAAATTCACGTTTGTATGTGACCTTTGCAAGATCAAGCTTTGAGTTATGAACTATGAAAATTTACATTTTCAATTGTTTTTTATAGTTTTTTTAATATGAAAAAGAAAACAAAATGATAGAAGTTCTCATTTGCTAATCTCTTTCATATGAATTTTACATAATTATATTGTAACTTTTGATGAATTTTTATTAATACTTAATATTTCCCAATTTTTCCGTTTTCAGGTTCATTCGCCAAATACGCAATTCAAGGTAGTTTACGGCATGAGTGAAATATCAGGATTAATATTCTATTTCGATTCAACTCATCCCACATCGCTAGGTAGAGCTATCCCTAATTTTATTCATAAAGTAAGTATTATTGGAAAACCTTACATTATTTACTTAATTGAATCGTATAACTTACTATGTAGAAAAACTAAAAAGTAGTTTTCTAACTACCAACTAGAAAAGCTTAATTTAAAATTTTCAACAAAGATCTATGTGTATTTTCCGCCATTTCAATTTGTTTTCTTTTAACAATATTTTGATTACTCTTTGAGGTATCTAAGAGCGTATTGAAAATGGATAAAAGTAAATATATATTATTTAATTTAATTTTTTGTGATATACTTTTACAGTTAGTTGATCCGACAACTTTAAAAGAGGTAACGGAACCTAACAAGGCTGGAGAACTGTGGCTAAAAGGACCATGTATATTCAAGGTAAGATAACAATAAAATGTCGCTTGTTAGACGACATACAAGTATACTCGTATCTACTGGCTGGCGGGGCTACCCGACCGTTATCATTAATTATTGTATAATACTTAATAACCAACGATGAAATTTGACAGGAATGATGATTTTTTAGGTGGAAATAAAACATTCTCTCACGACAAATTTACTCAGTGTCAGTATTCTAGAGAAGGTATTTTTACAATATCTATATGTCTAAGCATGCGTTTAGTTTCTTAGAACTCGATGTGTCCGGGCCTATTTTTTTGACGTCAAAAACCTAAAATTAAACTCATATTTTCTTATTAGTATATATTCTTGAAAAATGTGATATGGTTACTAGTGTTTGATTAATTCAAATAGAGAAATATCTTATTTCGTATAAAATATGAAATAAGACATTTAAATTCTTTTGGTCTTATTTGCTTTTTATTTAAGTGTCCGGGGCTACCTTTTCTTTTATGCTAACCTTTCGTAGCAAGTTAAAGTGAGAAAGTGAGGTTTGCTCAACTGGCATGTTCGAAACGTCATAATTAAAGAACTACACAGAACTGAACAAAGTGCCTTTTTGTATGGATGTCAAAATTTCATGTCAAAATTTTAAGGAACATTAGGACGAGAAAGACATAACCGCGTCCTTTACGACCATTTTCAGATTATATTTCATAATATTCATAATGATTGATGTAATAGCACATAATTATCACTGTAGAAGAATTTATGCCCAGTATATACACTTTTGGTGGACGTTGAGTACTTGCGATAAACTACATTATATCCTATCAGAAATTAAAGTCGCCCGGTCAAAGTAGAAAAAAATACTTATTTAATTCATTTTTGAACAGCTTAATAGATACAGCTCAACACTTTTTTTATATTATGACTTGAATTGTATGGGAAACATTGTTAGCTGTTTCCCATATATTGATATGGGAAGCAGCGACTCTTTGTTAATCGGAAAGATTTTTAATACGCTTTGATTAGCTTGATATGTATTTATTTCAGAGATGGAAACTTTCAACGTGATTTTAATCGATTTGGAAACGTCAGATTAATTTGAAAAAAGAAACCTATTCTTAAAAAAAATCTAATTAAAAAATAAGAAATAAATAATAGTTAAAAAACAAGTTAAATATACACGCTTTCGTGAAAAACTAACTAACTGGGATTTTAAGTAATATAAAGACACTATGCGTACGCTTTTAAAAAAATATGTTTTTTGTTTTTACTTTAATTTTAAAAGAGAGTGTTTTTTTAGTTTCTTTTTAATTATTATTTATTTTATTATAAAAAAAAAATATTTTAAAATAATTAGAAGTTAATATTTAAACCATAGGGTTACTATAACAATCCTGAAGTTACATCACAAGTGCTAGTGGAAGGAGGCTGGTTTAGGACTGGAGATATACTGCGTCGTGATGAACACTTTTATTTTTACTTCGTGGAAAGATTAAAGCTTTTGCTTAAATATAGAACTTATCAGGTTGGTAGAAGTATTTTGTATACATTTGTCTATTTTTATGTTCTTTAGAAAGAAAACAGATTTCAGAAAATTACACTAAACTCAAAAACTACTCGTCAAATATTAACCAAATATATATGGTACGGTAATCGGAAGCACTAGCTATCATGAAAATTGGCTGACATAGTAAATGGTTATGACTTAGTAAAAATGGTTGACTTAGTAACGGTAACACACCCACCCGTCCCTGTGAGGGGACGAGGTTAGAATAAAATTCACCTCCACCGCTGGGTACCGTCCCGTAAGAGGCGGGTATCCCAGTAGTTAGGTGGTAGGAGGTTCGTCCTCCGTCTGGCTCGCGACCATTTCATGTCAAAGACGAACCGCCAAACATCTAATGATGTGTTCCGGTTTGATGGCATGTAAGCCAGGTTTTCCTCTTTCCTACTCATCCTTTAACGGAATACTGCGTTGTCCCCCCCTTCCTTCTGTATCCTCTAGGTCGACAACGAATCTACAACATCTCTGTTATTGTAGATGTCCATAGGCGAAGGTAACTACTTACCATCAGGTAGTCCCTCTGTTCGTTTGCCATTCGTTATCCATAAAAAAAATATCATAAAAATACAGTCGAATTGAGAGCCTCCTCTAGTTTTTGAAATTTTAAAACATAAAATGTTGAAGTCAATTTTGCCTTAAATTGAATTTGCCTTGAATGTAAATAATATAATTTGCAAGCGCCTTCGAGTAATCTTGTTGCAATTTATTTTAAATAAATAATCAATAAATTATAAAGAACAATAGATAGTTATCTTATTTCATTGTTCTGTTTTGTTTTAAGTGATTATACGTGTTTGATAGGTAGATCTAATTTCCACAGCAGTATACTAGCTATAATATAAAAAAAGGATTATTAAAATTGGTTCACCTATTGGTGATTAGTGACATAAAACCAACACACAAATAAAAATACAGTCGTATTAATTGGTAACCTCCTCCTTTTTGGTAGTCGGTAAGTAAAAGAGGAAAATGAAAAAACGAGAACAGAAATTGTAAAGAAAATAATAATGTAGATATACAAATAAAACAACAACAGCCTGTACATGCCATTGCAATACATGTCTTTTGTTTATTATACATTGTAGACTTGTTAATTCAAATCTACCTTCATTTTAACTTGTTGTTGATTTCTTAGCTTGTATTGTTTCAAATATGTAGTAGTATGGGTGAATGTGTTATCTACAATTACTCTTTTAAGTTTCGAGTAAAACTCGAAGGAGTTTATGATTTGCACCTCTAATCTAAAACACTGTAACAATGTATTACTTGAATAAATAAAATAAAAAAAAAATAAAAAAAAAAGTAAGTACTTGTAAAGTTAGACACTTCTCAACATTTTTGTGATGACATTGCATATACAAAAACATTAATAACAATTATAACTTTTTTCGTAATCATACTTAACATTATGACATTTATGTTACGTTTCTACGTAAATTGTTAATCTTTGGCATTTGCGTGATGCTTAAACAAAATATTGCATTTTATAAAACTTTAACTAAAGAAAAATACTGAATATTGATAAACAATGTAACATTCATATTTTTTACGTATTTTGTATCACACGAGCAGTTTTCTCTATTTCTACTTTCCACGTTACAGTTTAAGAACCTCTACTTTTCAGATATCCCCACTAGAAGTTGAGAGTGTCATAGCTAAGCACCCTGGTGTATTTGAAGTGGCAGTCACAGGAGTTCCTCATAAAGAACATGGTGATCTTCCCATAGCTTTCCTAGTACCACACAAAGGGCACAGAATTAGTGAACAAGAAATTAAAGATTTAGTTAAAGGTAAAGTATCATTTTTATTTGGTCAGATTAATCGCAGAGTCATCCTCCTATAGATATATTATTTAAAAAGGGTGGAACTTGGAGATATATAGTCAATTTTAAAATATACTACATTAATTTTGATTATTTTAATGAAGGTTTGATGAGGCCTGTCGTGGCAGAGGCGTGTGACTCTGTAAACGAGACAGGTTGTGGGTTCGATTCCAGGAAATAAAAATATTAAATAATATTTATTTAGTATTTGCATTTCCTCGCTCTGGTAACAAGACAAAGTGCGGCGTTGAGTTCTGCCACTCGGCATGCAATGCTTCGGCGAAAAGCGGGGAACGGACATGTTAATGTCAAGCTACGAGTACATATCATATGTGAACCAAATAAATTATAAAAAAAAAACAATAATAAAAAATAAAACAATAATAAATAATATTTTTACAGTTGAATTAGCAGACTCGAAACAACTTCGAGGTGGAGTGGTATTCCTGAAGACGATGCCTCTTACGTCATCATCTAAAGTAGATAGGCAGAAACTGGCAGCTATTGCAAAAAGTATAAAAATAGAATAAAAAATATGAAATGTCCTTATTTAATACCCATTTAGACATTGCAATTAATCTAGTGTGTTAAACATTTGAGCTTTGTTATTTTAGTGCAAATAGAAAGGAAAGTCGCGGCTTTTAACTTCATTTGTTTTTGTTCTCCTTCCAATATAATATTTTAAAATAATATAATCGAAAAAATAATAAAAAATATATGAAATAAATTATTGACTTTTTATTATTCTAGAAAATAATGTGTCTGTGTCCAACAAGACCCTGGAACATTATATATGACTATAAGCAATATAAGCAATATAGTTTACTCGTATATCCTAAGACTTGGTGTATGTGGACTATGAAACCTAAAATAAAAAAGCAACACGCATCTATCTTGCCTTTCTACGTCAGTTTAAATCGATTACGAATTTTGCATTTTTGGTGACTTACGTTGTTTCTGCACTCACCGATTCATCTTTGTATTCTACACCGAATAGAATGTTAAATACCAGGATATCATACCAGACCAAACAGTTTAAAGAATCTACATACAGCTTTACAATATAAAGTTTACTTACTAATAAATAATAATAATGATAGCAAACCTGTTTTCATCGCTGTACCCTACACACCGAAACGTAGAATACCAGGGTATCATAACAGAATAGGTGTTTTCAAACTTTTTTACGTACAGCCTTCCCAACGCAAGGTTCATTTAGAAACGTTAATGTTGTGGGCAAATCTGTTTTCATCGCCGTATCCTACACATCGAAACGTTGAATACCAGGGTGTTATAACAAAACAGGTGGTTTAGAACTATCTACGTTCAAGCATCTTACGTAAATTTTACTGAACAAAAAAAATGACTAACCCTTTTTTTACCACCCTACTATACATATCTAACTATAATAATACGTTGGAAGGATTGTATATAAGTTTAGTCTCCCCAAGGTAAATTTACTGAAAATGACAAAGTATACATGAATGGTAAAACTTTTCTTACCGCCGTATCCTACGCAATTACTCGTTGGATACTAGGATATAATAACAAAAGAAGTAGTTCAAATACCTCTGCATACAACCTTCCCAAAGCTAAAACTTACTAAAAACAACGAGTACATTATATATACCCACCCATTTCATACACGAAAAACCTTTTTTCATCACCGTACCCCACACCTCAAAATAAATGGTACTAGGGCATCAAAGCTTTAGAAATGGTTGACTATGTTCATCATAGCCAAAAAAAAGTATAGTCAGCAGTAAAAAAAGTATTATTTTTTTCATTACACTAAAGACAAATTTTGTATCTTACGCTTTGAGTACCTACTAGGAAATCATAATGGGACCAGTAGTTAAATTTACATTATCATACTCGTGCATTCAATCAATACATGTAAAAAGAACTAACGTTTTACTTAATGACAAAATTTTTACCGTCACCGTATCCAACAATTCAAAACATTTAATACTAGGACATCATAACTGAATAAGAGCTTAAAATTGCATTCACTCACACTAATGAAAGAATAGTTTAGGAAGCGACTTTCAAAATCTGCACGTCGTCTTCTTTAGCTTCATGTTTCCAATTATTCTTAATAAATATTCATTATATTAAGACTATATTAGTCCTGATAATGTACCTGAAGAAAATGTTGAAAATTCTTTGTGGCAAATGTTTTCAAAGAATTTAAAGGAAGATTCATGAATTATTACTAGTTACTACTAGGTAGGTTCCATTACTACAGTTAAGTAACCGACTTAATTTAAACAACTGTATATAAAAGGTCAATTTTTATTTTGTCTCTACTTTCACCAAGTCCACTTGTATACATACATATCTTAAGCAATTCGTGGAACCTAAGAATTACATTGACACATTAAGTAAATGCTTATGAATGTAATGTGTTTTTAGGTGATTAGTGGCATTCAAACTCAAGAGCATTGTTTTCTAATGCCATCACAGACAACAGCTAGCACAAAATTGTACATACTTCTAAGATGAAATCGATAGAACATTTAAATATTTTAAAGGTAAAGATATTATGTTTGTTTTAGCAATAGAACCAACTCTGTGCCACTAATTAGTTGTATATATTTCAAATCATTATAACATAATCATCTCACCAAAAGGTGGTATTCGTGTACAAAAAAGGATTTTCACTTAAATAATACTTGTAACTGTATAAGGTAAACTTCAAATTTACGTTCAGGCCTCAGACTATACCTTTCCGTCCCTTTCCATGGGACCGCCTATTGGGCGGAGTCATAAAAATTTTCCTGAACTACGCATCAGCCATTAAAATATGTAAACACAATTTAGATCGATAAATGAAGAATGATTTTACAAATAATTAATATTTTTAATATTTTTAAAGTGCTGATCACACACATAAAATTATGAACAGAACTTTGTTATTCAATTACGTAGAAATTGTTATACACTTTTTACAATCTATTTTTTCTTATGCTTAATATTTATAAATATATAAATAATTTAACGTAACGGGAATAATGATAACGACATGTTGCGTGAGTATCTTTACCACCAGCAGGCGGCGAGCCACTACGTCCCACCTCGATTGAAGAGGTGAAAGATATCATTAAAGGCCTTAAGCCAAAGAAATCTCCAGTTTCCAACCGCGTCTAACAAGGTCCTGAAAATCCTTCCAGCATACCTCACCACCCTATTAGTTGCAATGTTCAATCAAAAAGGACATTTTATTTCGATTTAATTTAATTATCAAAACAATCATTTTTTTAATGTAGCTTGATATATCTCTAAGAAATTTCTGAACGCACTAGAAATATTGACTACAAAAAATTTGTTATTCAATTCTTCTGCAACCAAATACCAATATTAGTAAAATAGTTTATGTAATGTATGGACCTACCTACCTATAGCATTATGCACGTTGCAACGAAGCAATGTTATTTGTGAAGTGACTGATTTTTGAAGTGAAAACTTCTTTAGCGGCGTGGTGCAGTTTTTGTGATGGATAAAAATGTTAAACTCGCATTAGGACACGTGACCTAATCGAAAGATCGTCAGACGAAATTGCAATGTTTGTGTACGATAGCGCAGTAGATATGATTATGATGGTATTATGGATAGATGGATATGCGTTCAAAATAATTAAAATTTATATTAAAAAAGTAAAAAAGAAATATTTATTTAGATACCATTATA
>JAKGSA010001592.1:0-47274 GCA_033558755.1 Philaethria dido | reverse complement strand
TGTGTTCAGAAATGTGGTCGAATTTTTTTAAAGAAAATATGAACCGAATGGCCATATTTTGCAGACGTTCTAGCTTGTTAAGGAGAGTCTGTGGTAGGTCACAATAGCACGCATCGGCGTAATCAAGGAGCGGAAGGAGAAGGGACTGGGTAAGGGTAATTTTGGTTTTAATGGGAAGGAGCTTTTTCCATCTTCTCAACCGACAGATTACAGCGAAAAATTTTCTACTAACCTCGGAAATGTGGGGTGACCAGGAAAACGTATTGTCCATTGTGAGGCCTAAGTTTTTGACTGTGCCGCGGAATTCTAACTTACTTCCACCAAACACTATGGGAGACAGGGATGACATGGAGATTTTAGACAGTTGTTGACGACTGCCAAAGAGGGCGACCTGAGATTTGGAGGCATTTATAGATAGTCCAAATGAAATACTCCATGTGCTGACAGAATGGAGATTAGAGTTGAGCGTAGCTATGGCACTATGGAGATCGTCAATAGGTGTTGTTACATAGATTTGCAGATCGTCGGCGTATAGGTGGAAGGGTAAAGTAAGATAATTGGTGAGAGAGTTGATGAAAATAGTAAAGAGAAGGGGAGACAGAATACCACCTTGGGGAACACCAGCACTAAGTTTGGAGGAGGAAGAATATTTGTCGTTGACTCTAATGCACTGCTTTCGGTCGTAAAGGTAAGAGCGGAACCAGGTAATAGCGGAAGGAGAAACATTCATGGATTTCAATACAGCAAGAAGTATATCGTAATCTACTGTGTTGAAAGCATTGGAAAAGTCCAAAAGAGCGATAATACTTACATGCTGATTGTCAATACCATGTCTAATATCATCGCAAATTTTAATAAGTGCAGTGGTCGTGCTGTGGCCCGGGCGGAATCCAGATTGAAAAGGAGAGAGGATATGGTATTTAGAGAGATGTGATGAGAGTTGATAATAGATTATTCTCTCCATTACTTTCGAAAGAAAAGGAAGGATTGAGATGGGTCTGAAATGAGAAAAGGAAGTAGGATTAGAGATTTTAGCAATTGGAATAACATAGGCGGTACGCCAGCAGGTAGGAAAAGAACCAGAGGAGAGGGAATAATTAAGGATATGACTAAGGACAGTTAGGATATTATTAAGGGCCAAGCATATCATTTTACGGCTCAATCCGTCACAACCGATTGCTTCTGAAGTAACTGCCATTATGTGCTTTTTAATTTCCTTACACGACACTGGTGAGAAATTAAATGTCTCCAAATCAGACACTGGATTAAGTGAAAGGAACTTAAGCGTTTCAGATTTGGTAGCAGAATCTAGTATAGAGACCGAACTGAAGTGTGCATTTAGAGCTTCTATGTCGATGTTACTCGCGATAGAAGGTGACTTGCGGTCCCGACTAATACCCATAGCGTCTAAGAATTTCCAAACCTTAGCACAGTTACGATTATTAACAGAGCTGTGAATAAAATTTCGTTGAGCAGTACGGCAGACTCTGTTACATTTATTACGTAGAACTTTATATTTTTGCAGATTTATATCAGTGGGACTAAGTTTGTATTTAAATTTGGCTAAGTTTCGCTTATGCATTAAAACTTTGATATCATTAGTCAACCAAGGTGCTGGAAGGTGTTTCAATTTAATCGGCCTAAGGGGAGCATGAACATCAAATAATTCAGTTAGAATGGAGTTGAAAATATTAACTTTGTCATCCATTGTCGAAGCATTCAGAACAATGTCCCAGTTTATTAGTCTAAGATCTGTCATAAAGTTGTTGTTATTAAAATGCTTGAAACTTCTTCGCATAACAATCGTGGGTTTAACTTTAGGGGGACGAATTTTGTAAGACAGCTCTAATAAGTCGTGGTATGAGAATGCTTCTGCCGAGAGTTGCCGTGTGCACTAGCATGTTCGGTAGAAGAAACCCAATTAGGAGATCTAACAAAGAAGGTGAACAATCAGGAAAAAATGTATTTGCGTTGTTAGTGTTGAGCATATTAAGGTTACTGCTGTTAACGATTTCAGTTAGAGTGTTTAGCTCGAAGTGTCGTTCTTAATTAAGCATGTGTTAAAATCTCCCATAATTATTGTATGATCAGCGTTAGGGACGAAAATTTCCAATAATGCCTCAAATTTGCTAAAATAGTCTATACGCAGAGATGGACTGTAGAAAACTCAAGCAGTAGTTTAAGAGTACCGAACAACAGTTCAACAAGAAGAAATATGCTCAGCCGATTCTCAGTATTCAGGTGGGGATTTGCTAGAATGTTGAAGAAAGGAATATGGCTGCGCAAGTATTAAATAGCGACTCCCCGCCGCCTTTACCTATTCTGTCATTTCTAATTAAATGGAAGCCAGGTAGTGGCGAAAGATGAGGAGGAAGACAGAGGCTTGAGGAATGTTTCTGAGACCATGATTGCGTGTATATCTTTAGACTCAAATGTGCTGAGCAGGTCAGGATAATGGGAAGGGATGCTTTAGAGCGTTTATGTGAATAACGTTAAAATTTTTTTTTAGAGGATAGGGTGAGAAAGTAAGCTCTAAATTAGCATTAAGAGGATGCTTAGGTACTATTAAAACTATCACCCGATGAGAGGTGGAAGAGAACATTGATAGTAAATATTGCCGTCGTCTGAATTTAAAACTATCATTTTCATTATTATAACTAATAAAATATTATAAATAGAATATATATAGAATAAATAGAGGTAGATATTATATATATATGTAAATCTAAATACTAACAAAAGACCATTTTATACACCCACCAGCACAATATGTATGTAATTTGCCAAATTAAAATATATATTAAACATAAACCTTACATTTAGCAAAAAAAAAAAAAAAAACAACTTATGTTAATAAAAGCAAGAAACAAATGAAAGAAAAATAAAGGGAAAGCAAATCAATCTGTGAAAATACAAAACATAAAAATGAAAAGAAAGAAGATAAATATATAAAATCAAGTAATGACAGTTTTAAAGTTATTTGGAGACACATATCCGAACGTAAAAGCATGGCCATTGACAGCTCTCATTGTCATTTATAATCCAAAAGTCATAATAATTATTATCAAGAAGTCATATTAGTTATGGTTGAGAGAAAAAAAAAAAAAAAAAAAAAAAAAAAATAAAAGAAAGAAATAGTAAGACTAAATAAACAAGGCGGTTATCAGTTAAACAACCACGCCAAATTAAGCTCACTAAGACTAAATATTACAAAAATTTCAATTTAGAAATGAGCTATATAACAATACTCGAGGATAAGAAGTATAACATCTAATAACATTGACAACAATACACCGTAGTATGCCCCAACAGATCAACGCGCGAAGAATCAAGATTTACTTTTTGATATTACATTTGGGTCGGCTGTAGTTAGTGATGAGCAGTTCTTGCTTTCGTGACCGCCATTTGCAGCACCTGGACCAGCGGCCCGGCAGTTGGACATCTGACGGACCTGGAATGCTGTCAAGTCCGACCTGGTATTGATGCAGTGACGAGAACAAAGTAGGGACCGAAGCTAACAAAGACAGCCATCTTTAGTCCAACAGCAGGAGAGACTAAAAACAGCGTCTAGCAGCCATGAAGGTGTCATGTCTAAGATTTAATGGGAATTCAGAGATTGTAAAAAACTAGATCCCTTAAGTTTAGTTTTAGCATACCAGATTTTATTCCTGACTGACAGCTGCTTGAATTTAACCAGTACTGCACGGTGTTTGTCCCCTTTGGAAGCTGCCCCACATAGGTGGCATCGGCTGATCTTCTTTATTTAAATCCGGCATGAGGAGGTGGTCTGACAAAGATTTAACTATTATACCAGTGATATCTTCTGTTTTTTAGTTTCACAGGACACCATGAACTAAAAGAAAGGATTTTCTTTCTGCTATTTGTTTCAAGTTTATCAAATTGCTCACTAAGACATTTCACTTGAAGCGCTGCAGATTGTTGAGAGCAGAGAGAATAAATGTTCTGAATGCACTAAATTGAGCAGCCAAATTAGAGGTTGGGCTTGAAGCTGGAATTGTTGTGCTCAAGCTCCTCTGGAATTCAGCCATGGTGTTATTGAAGTGAAGTGCCAAGTCATTGATGCTTTGCTTAATAGAGTCCATCTTGTGACAGTTGATTTGCAGTGAAGGTGAATTAAATTTGAGTGTTATATACTTTATGGCAAATATATTGTAAAGGAAATTAAGTAATGAAATAACTGCTGGTAGGTATTTTCTTTTTAGCACATATTAAAACTAAACTAGAACTATTTAATTATTTTAGAACCTAGAAAATATAGACCCAGACTCACTAAAATACACGTGTCGACTATTTATTGCACCTACCCACTATTTTTAGTTTAGATTTTAGTTATTAATTAATCTGTATTCGAACCTACTCCAAAAGGTGAAGGTAACCTAAGAACATTCGAGAACGAATTAATCGACAAACTGGGCGTCTTAGCCGAAGCCGGTAAAGGAGACACCTGAAAGCGTGGCGAAGCTCGCTAAATATCTCTACGCGGCGTTGTGTTCCGCATCAACTGCTGGTGCTGGGGGTACAGGGTCCTTGAAGAAGTCAGTTCGGCATTGTGCCCGCGGCTGCTAGACAGTTGGACGCGTTATTGCAATATAGAGCGGCTCAGACGCATCATAGGATTTATTTGATACCCAGTGTTTGAGTTTCTATGATGAGATTGAACGGCCTCATAATATATACAGTGAGTTTTGTATTTAATGTACGAGTGTGTGTGTGTGTGTGTGTGTGTTTGCGTGTGCGTGTGTGTGTGTGTGTGTGTGTGTGTTTGCGATCGTTTGCCATCCGGTATCCATAAAAAAAAAAAAAAAAAAAAAAAAAAAAAAAAAAAAAAAAAAAAAAAAGAGGTAATTTATTAGCAATAGTATTAAATTTGTTGAAGAAGATTACTTAATATAACATACTTATAGTACGACAGTAAAAAATAAAAAGTCAAGGGAGGAAAATAAAGTACAAGAAAAGAAACAGAAACTTATCTGTAGTGATATTTGGTAGCTGTACTATAGTTTAAAACTCGAGAATTAAGACCTACACTCAGTATCAATTTATAAACATATTTGTAAGTCAGAGGGGCCGACTACTTATCATTCATCCAATTACTTTATGTAAAAGATTGATAATTCATCTATATTGAAGACTAAGAGTTAAATATGTACAATTTTTTAAATAATTTTATATAATAAATACGCTCAATTTAATTCTATTTTTAGCTCACTATTCTTCCGCATAAGAAATAGGTATATATTCTCGCGGACTTTTGTTTAGTACTATTTGAAACGAATAATCCCCGTAGTACTTTATTTTTGTGTACTCTCAAAGAGTTATTTTTTTTGGCTTAATGATATTAACCATTTTATTATAGCTGCATTATACAAAATATTTAACAACTATAAATTTTGGCCTATCTTGATAAATAAGCTATAATGTGATAAACTATAATATGTGATTTTTATTTTCATTCATTCAGTAGTTTGTTTGGTGGTAGGAGGTTCGTCCTCCGTCTGGCTCGCGACCACTATCATGTCAAAGACGAACCGCCAAATATCTTATGATGTGTTCCGGTTCGATGGCATGTAAGCCAGGTTTTCCCCTTTCCCACCCATCCTTTCCCCAAAATGTGGTGGTTCCGATAGCGGACTACTACATTATCCTCCCTTTCCATCTGTATCCTCTAGGTTGGCAACGCATCTAGTACATCTCTTGTGTTGTAGATGTTCATGGGCGAAGGTAACCACTTACCATCAGGCGGTCCTTCTGCTCGTTTGCCATCCGGTATCCATAAAAAAAAAAAAATAAAAAGCCTTTACGTGAAAAAATAACGATAAGTACGTTTGTTGTTACTAACACTCTCATATATTAGGTTAATAAGATTAACAGGATTAATTAGATGTCATTGAAACTGTTTATGTTTTCTAATAAAATATAATTGTTTTTGTTCTATAAACTCAGAAGTAACTATTTTCCAAAATGCTAAGACGAATGCAGAGGACAATAATATTTGTACTGAATTTTAGAATACCAATAGTATTATATTTCTTAATTCAGTAGGATTTTAAATTGTAAGCCAAGATCAGTTTAAATGTAGTTTATTAATTATAAGTAAGACTGGAAATTAAGCCACAACAGGTTCGGGTTCAGGGGCCTTAGGCAAATGGTTGCCTTCTACCTTGTAGCCATCGAGGCCAGCAGAGTATTTCCTTACGTAGGTCTTGCCATCATCACCGATGTAGGAGACTTCTCCTTCCGTAATGAGAACATATCCGGAACCGTCTTCGGAAGGCACGAGACGACCGCGTTCAGACACTACTGTGCCTTCAGCTGTCACATATCGGAGAGCATATTGTCCGAATTCATCATGGACTTCCTCGTGCTCTAAAGCTGGGAGCGCTCGTCGGGCGGCAGTTTCAGGGTCTACACTTGGAGTAGCAGCGGCCAAAGCCAATAAGCCAACGAGAACCACGAACTGTAATAAAGTACATTTTAGATTACATTTTTTCCCAAACGATATAAATTTGAGAAAACAATTGAAACATTCGTTCTGCTGTATAATAATATTTTTTTCTTACCATTTTCATGATGACTTCTTTATTCAAATAACGACAGTGTTGTTTAATCGTACAAATGTGTTTGTGCTTATTGTTATATCCAAAGCACTTTTTATACTAAATGGTGTTGCAATGACTCACTAATGAGCTCATTCATTTAACTAAATATAATTTTTATAACGTCTTTAAAAAGTTAAGTACTGAGTACAACTTTTTTTAAATTAGGATATACAATCTCAAATGATTTAATTTTAAACCAAAGCACGCTTCCAACGTACATATTTCCATGTAGCAAAGAGAATCTAGTGTAAAGATATGTCTATTATCTACTTTCAGAGAAAATAAATATTGCGTACTAATTGGCGAAACTCAACGTTTTGTTTTGTCTTAACAAAGCGTGGCAATATAAATAATTTGGATATAATCAGAGGAATCCCCGAATAAGAATCAATCAGACAACCATTGAATTTACAGAATCATCATCATTATTTACCTTTTCACTGTGCCAGACGATTTATGGCATGTTGTCCGAGATACATCGTCCTCAGTGGCTGTATAGACTGATTTGCGAGCGACATGCGTAAACCACAGGTCCGACAAAGAAAGTTACCAGAGCGTATGACTAAATTTGTAACATGACGTTTGTGTCGACATACATACATACATACATACATAGCTCCACGCTGTATCCCGCATATAGCACGGTAGGCAGAGGGAACTTAGTGTTAAGACACTCCATTTCTCACTTTCCGCCCAATTGAGGCATTCGTGCTGAATGGCGGAACTCAACGCCGCGCTTTTCCTTGTTACCAAACCCAGGAAATGAAAAATTCCATTTCCTGGAGTGGGAATCAAACCTAAAACCTGTTGTGTTTACAGTCGCACGCTTGTGCCTCTGCGCTACGACAGGCGTTTTAGTTTCATATAAGTGCGATTTATATATGTGTTGATAAATTATATTCAAGAGTGATTCAAATTCATTCATTTACGATTCGCAAATATTAGTGAAAAAATTGTGAATATAGACTTTTTCAAGTGTTCCAATATAATTGAGGTTATCTATCCGTATGTATTATTTATTTTATTTTCTAGTTTAATCAAGAATCGACAAGAATTTTCTGTATGTATTTATATTTTAAACCTTTTTTCCACTCAATTATTTTTAAAACATGATGTAACTTAAATAAAAGAAAATTATTGGAAGCATAAAAACATTTTGTGATTTTTTATGAATGATTTGTTAACGACTTTGAATTACACTGAGTGATTTCTTATTATTTTATTTTAAAACTTTAAAAGAATACGGATTACGTAATGAGTTATTATCATAATGATCTTAACTCATTACGAATGTTCTAGGTATATAAAACGTTGAGTACTTTCAATTATATCAGTCTGAAAAGAAATCAGCTAAGTCAAGTCTTAACTGATTAGTATTTTTTATTCACTTTGAAGTTAACAAAATTACAAGGTAAAGTAAAAAACTCTTAATATGAATATTTTATACAATTTTAAATGTGTGTTATTGATATTAATATCTTGTTATTTTTTCAGATGTTTCGGCTAACAGTCCTTTGTTTGGTCGCATCAACATTTGCTCTACCAGCACTAGAGCTCCCACCTACTCCAGCAGCTCTTGTCCTCATTGCTCCAGAAACGGACTTAGATAAGAACATACCAAGCGATGAGAAACCTGAAGTAAACATCGATAATGATACAAAAGAAGAAAGAATAATTATTCTGCCAGCCTTACCAAGCCCACCGGAACTAGCACCTCTAGATGAATCTGTCTTCCCATCTCTGTTAAAATTAGAAAAATCGGAAGATTCGCAAGATGGTTCTGAAAATGTGAGACCCTATATCTTAAAATGGAGGCTACCCAAAATCAGATTCCCGGGACGCGATATTATTGACGATGTATATGGACCCCATCTAACTTTAAAGATTTAAGCTAAATTTGCAATTAATTTATTTGTAATAAATGTATTTATTTTGTTAAATAATATGTATTTTATAGTGACACAAGCATGATCATCCAGAATACACATTACATGTATATAAAATGGAAAACATTTTATAAAGAAAAACATTTAATCAATTCAATCTTTACAAAAATCTTTAAAAAAAAGCCACTCTGCAGGACGATTACATACCATGAGTTCCCATAGATGCAAAAGGAGCTAAAAAAGATAACCCTAAGAAAGATAACGCCTGGAAAACACTCAAAATATTGGCCATTTTCTAATAATATAATAAAAATGTTAAAAAAATAGAGAATAAAAGTCCTTATACATATCACTAAAATTAAAATAAAAAGTAATATTCGAAATTTATTTTGTAGAATAATTATGCGTCCGCAGTAAATAACAATCGCTGCGATAAACGAATTGTGGTTTTACTAAATATATTTATGATACTTGGGATAAATCGCAGAACGCAATTGCAGTATTTTGTCATTTATCTAAAGCTGTGTTTCACTGTGTAGATCACGATAAGCTATTGTTCAAACTTGGTCATCATGGAGTCCGCGATAACACTTGTAATCTTAGTGCCTCTAATCTTGCAAAAAGGATATTCAGTGGTTTAATGCTAATAACTTTGTATTAAACACAATAAAAACCGAATGTTTAGAATTTATTATGCTAAATGTGAAGAGACATAAGCTTTACTAGAGGCTCAATATATATATTTTCGCGATATTTTTAGGAATAGCTTTGGATTCAACACTTCAGTGGGACATCCGCCGCTTACGTTGTCCGAAATTCAGACAGCTTACAGACGTTAATTCTCCCTGCCACTTAAAATATTTAGGTCAAGATTAAAAATATCCTATTGAGAAGTGTATATTATTCTGCCCAAGGATACTATACTGATGTTAATGTGTGGAATTAAATACTGTTTATGTTCACTCGGGAGGCTCATCATAGTTGTCAGCTTATTATAAAATTATATTTGAAAAGAGTAACTGTTGAGTTTCTTATTGACTCTTCTCAGCTGTATTGCGATCCTCACCGGTGGTAGCTTCCAGTAGGACTGATGATACTAACATGTTATTTAATTAACGAGGTGAAATGCTTTTAATAGTAATATTTTAATTTTGATTTATAGCTATTATTGAGTTTCCCTTACGAAAATGCTTGTCAGAGTGCCTGTCACCCGGTTCTCGCGTTTGGCCTGCGGTACGTGCACATATTACCCATTTATTAGGCCCTTTATATGTCAGCGGGGCTAAAATACTTATAGCTCCTATTATGGTAGTCATCTTTTAAACTATTCATCTAAATCACTTCGTGTTCATCTATATTGAATAGAGAAAGTAAAAAATGTATTTTTATTTGAAGAATTTTATAAATAGACTATACTATGTATATTTAAAACACATACAATTTAGTTCTATTTTTGACTAACTAATCTATATATATAAAAGAAAGTCGGTTTGTTACAACACTTATAACTCGAAATCTGCTGGACCAATCATGGGTTTTGATTCATTGGATTTGTCTCTGCCCCGAATAGCAGAATACAGTCAGGTAGTAAAGATATAATGGCTTCCACATATTTAAATAGATAAATGTTCTCGCGGATTAGTGGAAACAAATAATCTCATAGTACATTATTTTTTGTAGCTCCAAAGGCATAAGCAGTACGCGTCAAGTTCGCTATCAGAGGGTTAAGTTTTTCCCACTTAATTGAAATTCATGATTATATATAGCTGCATTATACAAAATCTTTATAAATTGTAATTTTTATCCTATTCTGATATATGTACAAGCTATAAAACTGAAATAACAAATATCAGGACATTTATAAGTAACCCTCTTATATATTATGTTAATAGAGCTAACAGGACTGATAAGAATTAAAGTATTAGATGTTATATTTATGTTTTTTGTTTTCTAATAAAATATGATTCTTTTCGTTCTATAAATTTAGAACATAGAAAATGGTATATCTTCCAGAATTCTACGACTGATGCAAAAGACAATTTGTTCTTTAACTAGATTTTAGAATACAGATTGAATCATATTTACCGATTCGGTAGGATTTTGAATTGTAAACCAATATGAGTTTAAATTTAGTTTATTAATTTTAAAGCAGAACTGGAAATTAAGCCACAACAGGTTCAGGTTCAGGGGCCTTAGGCAAATGATTGCCTTCGACAATAGTACCATCGAGGCCAGCAGTGTATTTCTTGATGTAGGTCTTGCCATCATCACCGATGTAGGAGACTTCTCCTTCAGTAATGAGAACGTAGCCGGAACCATCTTCTGAAGGCACGAGACGACCGCGTTCAGACACCACTGTGCCTTCAGCAGTCACATACCGCAGAGCATATTGTCCAAATTCATCATGGACTTCCTCGTGCTCTAGAGCCGGGAGCGCTCGTCGGGCGGCAGTTTCAGGGTCTACACTTGGAGCAGCAGCGGCCACAGCCAACAAGCCAACGAGAACCACGAACTATAATAATAGAAATTTAAATTACCAATTTTTTTCCCAAATAAGAATATAGACATATGAGAAAGCAATTGAAACATTCGTTCTGCTGATTAATATTAATAAAAAAATTTTCTTACCATTTTCATGATGACTTGTTTGTTCAAATACTGACTGTATTGTTAAATTGTACAAATGTAATTGTACTTAGTACTTTATATAAAATACCTTTTATACTAAATTGTGTTGCAATTACTCTCACTAATGAGTTCTTTTAACTAAATATAATTCTTATAACGTGTTTAACGTGTAAAAGTTGTGTACTTAGCAAAACTTAAATTCGTTAGGATATAATAAATACAATTTCATAATTTAATATTAAAACCAAAGCAGCTTTCCCCGAATTTTTTTCCACATAGCGGGATAGGCAGAGAGAAACCTGTGTCAAGACATGTCCATTATCCACTTTTCGAGAAATTTGGGCTATTTCGTATTAATTGGCGAAATTTAACGTTTTGCTTTGTCGTTCCAGAGCAAGGCAATGTAAATAATTTTAATATTAACAGACAGACAGATCTCAGAGTAAAGATTAAACAAACTACCATTGAATTTACAATCAATTCTATTGAACCATCACAGTGAAATTCATAACCATTGTTATAAATAAAATTTAGGTACGAAAAGATTTAAAAATTGTTATACAAAAATCTACAAATAAACTTGTATCTTACGTAGTGAAATTGAAGTATCCATTTAATATTTCATCAATATATGGCTTTACCATTATATAATTTAAGCTTAGCCAACATCTAAAATGGTCACGGCTGTGACAAAACTGATTTTGTCGAAATTGTTATTGAATTTATTGTATCAAAAGTTGTCTGAAAAGTTTCCGCCCTCTATATGAAGATAGCAGCATTTGTAAACAAAAACTAATAAAATTTCTTGTTAATCTGTTAACAGTTACACAATAAAATTTCAATGGACACAATCAAGTATCCAGCTGTTATTAAACAGCAAAAACTGATTTTCGGCTGGGAAAGTAATGGCGACTGTTTTTTGGGATAGCCATGGAGGATATTTTAATCAGAGATAACAGATACGAAAATCCTCCATGGCTATTCCAAAAAAACAGTCACGGGAAAAACAATTACTACGCATCATTGCTTGACAAGCTGAAGGTAGAACTTGTCCAAAAACGCCCACATTTAGAAAAAAATACCTCGTTTCAGTAAGATGAATCTGACGCACCGTCTCACATCTCAGCTTATAATCCACAATTTACGGTTTGAACTGCTTGACTATTCACCTTACTCGCCAGATTTGGCTTTAAGCGACTTATTTTTGTACCCTTATCTAAAAATTGCATTCGAAGGGCAGAGATTTTCGTGAAATCAACAGGCAATTCAATTTTGTGAAAAACAATTATTTTCCAGATAAAAATTTCGAGTAATATTTGGACGGGTTACAGAGATCAGAGCATCGTTAGGAGAAGTGTAAAGCTACAGGAAGACTATGTTTTATAATAAAAAAAATAAATCTGAAAAAATATTTTGTATCTTTATTAGGTCGGAAACTTTTCAGACCAACCTCCTATTTTGATAATATTGTAATATTAATTTATATATATTATTGTATTAGTTAGACCGTATTTGAAAGTTTTTAATGTAATAAGAGTGTAAGTAAGTATAGAAAAAGTAAGTATAGTAAGTAAGATTTTGGTATTGAAAGAGATAACGAATGAACGGTATGCACGATCAGAATCATCATCATCATTAACGTCTTCGCGAAGACGAATCACAGCATATTGTCCGGGGTACATCGACCTCATTGACTGTAAAAACCGATTTGCGAGCAACCGCAGACTCGATAAACAAATTTACTGGAGCGCATGACGGAACTTACAAGATGACATTTGTATCGATAATTAGGGAAAATATTATAAATAAAGTAATAAATAAATATGTAAACAAAGTAGAAAAAGTATAAAGCGTTAATAAAAATATGAATATTTTAATTCAAAAATCTGACCAGAACACGTTTACCCCAGACAGTTGTCAAGCTTCAGCTTGCTAATCCTTTAGGCTATAGAAATTATGAGTTTAGTTCCCTGTCGATCACTTCGTTACGAATTTAATCCTTCAGAGAGATATCAAACTAGTGGATCAGTTTCATTGTCAATGTCCACGTCTTTTGGCTCCGTATATCATAACAGAACGTGTTCTGAAGTGTGTAGAGTAGGACACCCAGCTAGGTGGAGATGTGGTGACGATACACGCAAAGTGGTTGGCAATGATTGAGAGCGAAAAACTGAAATCTGAACTCAGTGGCGTATCATTGGAAAGGCCTGTGCCCAGCAGTGGACGAAGAAGCTAATAATCAATCAAGAATCGCCAAAAAATGTATGTATTTACCTATATGATATATATATTTCTATTTTAATATTACTTTCAAAATATAGTAAAACATAAATAATAGAAATTTGTCATAATTAGTAAAATATTACGCGATTTTTATTAATAATTTGTTAACGACTGTAAATTACACTAAATAATTTCTTCTTCTTTTCTAAATAATTTAAAAGAATACGGATTACGTAATGAGTTATTATTGTAATGATGTGTTGTATGTATATAAAACGTTGAGTACTTTCAATTACATCAGTGTGGAAACAAATCAGCTAAGTTTACTGTCTAGTATTTTTCATTTATTTTGAAGTCATCAGATTAAGAAAATTACAAAGTGACTATTCTTCATTTTATATGATTTTTGTATAATCTTAAATATATGTTATTGATGTTAATATTTTTTTATTTTTTTAGATGTTTCGTCTAACAGTTCTTTGTATGATCGGATCTACGTTTGCTCTACCGGCTCTGGAGCTCCCACCTTCTCCAGCAGCTCTTGTCCTCATTGCTCCAGAAACAGATTTAGATAAGACCATAGCAGTCGATGAGAAGCCTGAAGTAAGCACTGATGACAAAAAAGAGGGAGAAGAAGAAAGAATAATAGTTCTTTCAGCATTACCAAGCCCACCAGAACTAGCGCCTTTAGATCAATCTGTCTTCCCTTCTCTCTTAAAGTTAGAAAAATCAGAAGTCTCTCAAGATGGTTCCGAAAATGTAAGACCTTATATCTTAAAATGGAGGCTACCCAAAATAAGATTCCCGGGACGCGATATTATTAACGATGTATATGGACCTCATTTAATTTTAAAGATTTAAGCAAAAATTGTACTTATATTTATACTTAATTTATTTTTAATAAATTTATTTATTATGTCAAATAATATTTATTTTATAGCGAGAGTATAATTTATAAAGAAAAATATCTAATTTTAAGATACTCTGCAAGATAGAAAGAACCGATAATTTTTATAGACCGTTTAATATAAACCACTTTTTAAATAACAAAACGTCCGATAGAGCACAATGTTTGTAGAGATGTTCTCATAGATTTGATACGAGCTAAAAAAGTATTCAAACACTAATGGAAAGGTTTCAGCGTTTTCGATTTATTTCGGGAACGGTAATTTTTTTTAAAAATACAACCCGCAGAAAAATTGTAGATCATAAAAATAGTACCTTTACTTTATTTCTAAGAATCACTAATTATAATAAAATATCAGCGTTCTACAAGTACACTACCGAAAAGGTTATAAAATTAACTCTATGAAGTGTTAGGATAGCGGTATTGTCTTAGAAATGGTGACTCATATAAAAATACCTTAAATCATTATTGTATTATATATTTTATGATTTTGTATATCCCTGGTCAACAAAAATGTTTTCAAAAAAAAAATCCCTTAAAAAAATATTTTATGTAATTTATGGAAATTTTCTATTTGATTTAAAGTCATTCTGAATCCAATGTTTATGTGGTATTTAAATATGTAGAAATTTCTCTGGAGTTGTTCTTCCAAATACGATCTTGGTTTCCTTCATTTAACAAGTTAGTATATTCACAAGTGTGGTGGTCACAAGATTTTCAATTACTGATTCATAGGATTATATGTTAAGATAAAAAAATCATTATAATTCATAAGAACAGAAGCCATTATCTCATATAATCTCAGTTAATATGATCTAATCACAAAAATCGAAATAATTGTATCTGAAACATTAAATAAAAATAGTAATAATAATATTAACAGCATATTAGAATAGAAATAAAAAAATATTGTGACCTAGACCATACCGTTAATACAATAAAAGGAATATTATATTTGATAAGTACTTTAATTTTGTTGTTTCTTGAAGTATTAATAGGTCTCTTAATAACTACAAAATTGTTCGTAAGATATCATTGAATCATGCCGCAGAATTTAAGATTATCTATTCTATTGTTAACAAAATTAAACTATAAACTAACCCTTCAGTAAAATATTCACTATTAATATCATTTTTTTTGTTTTATCACGTTTATCACGCTGTATCCCGCTTATAGCAGGGTAGGCAGAGGGAATCTGAGAACCTAGTGTTAAGACACTCCATTCTCTTTCCGTTCCCCACTTTCCGCCGGATTTGAGGCAATTTTAGAAGGCAATCACTTAGTTGTGTATATACGTGTATATTGTAAATATTTATTTTGTTTCTGATGAAGGTCGCTGTTTTATTACTGGTTCTCTTTTAAACATGCAATCTCTCACAGTGTAACAGCCACTATTTCTTTTTTACCGATAAATTCTCCTTGGTGAGTTCTCCATACAACGTGACATTGGCGAAGTGATTTGTGCTCAACTGGCACGTTCAAAGCGCCGTAATAAAAAAAATGAACTGAATCTATTCTATTGTATACGAGCACAATCGCAATTTATACGAGCTCCTTTACTAGATAATTTAAAAACTATTTTAATGAAATTACCAACTTGGATTAAGAATAAAAAAATAATCTCTTGACCCCAAAAAACCTACAAAAACGCTTGGTAATGCCTATTTGTATAGCAGGTACGCTAGATTTCTTTTAAAATTAACTCTTAAAGGCATGTTTATTCGACCCTTTTAAAATCCTTATGTTATAGGGTAGTATGGAACACACAGCTACTTAAACTAATTATTGACTTAGTTAATTTCTGTGAATGTTAAATTTTATGTGGACTGATTAATAATGATTTTGACACACGAGATTTTAATTCAAAAAGGTTATAAAAATATTAAAAGTATCATGTCATAGGATACTAAGTTTATACTATATTAGATAATTAAAATATTTTTAAACCAGATACAAATTGAATAGTATTAAGCAGTACCAGGATATTAAATTGTAAGCCAACATCAGTTTAAATATAATTTATTAATTTTAAGTAAAACTGGAAATTAAGCCACAACAGGTTCAGGTTCAGGGGCCTTAGGCAAATGATTGCCTTCGACAATAGTACCATCAAGGCCAGCAGTGAATTTCTTTACGTAGGTTTTCCCATCATCACCAATAAAGGAGACTTCTCCTTCCGTAATGAGAACGTATCCGGTACCATCACTTGTCGGTACGAGACGACCGCGTTCAGAAACTACTGTGCCTTCAGCTGTCACATATCGGAGAGCATATTGTCCAAATTCATCATGGACTTCCTCGTGCTCTAGAGCCGGTAGCGCTCTTCGAGCGGCAGTTTCAGGATCAACACTTGGTGCAGCAGCGGCTAAAGCCAATAAACCAGCGAAGACCACGAACTGTAATAAAGGAAATTTAAGATTACCAAATTGTCCAAACGAGAATATAAGCTATTGAAAAATAAATTCTGCTAAAGAATATTAACTTACCATTTTCATGATGATTAGTATTTTGTTGTTAAAGTTTAAACACTGACTGTATTATTCAATTGTATGAATGTGATTGTACTTAATACTTTATCGAAAATGACTTATATACTAAATTATGTTGTAATAACTCTCACTAATTAATGAACCTTCATTCATAATTATAATACTTGTAACGTCTTTTTTTTTTTTTATGGATAACGGATGGCAAACGAGCAGAAGGACCACCTGATGGTAAGTGGTTACCTTCGCCCATGAACATCTACAAAACCAGAGATGTTGTAGATGCGTTGCCAATCTACAGAATACAGGTGGAAGGGGAGGACAATGTAGTAGTCCGCTATCGGAACCATCACATTTTCGGGAAAGGATGGGTGGGAAAGGGGAAAACCTGGCTTACATGCCATCGAACCGGAACACATCATAAGATATTTGGCGGTTCGTCTTTGACATGATAGTGGTCGCAAACCAGACGGAGGACGAACCACCAAATTTATTCTTTAAGTTCACAATTTCTTGAAATTCGTGATGATGTATAATATCATAATTTTTATATATATTTATAATATAGATCAATAACTGAATTTGCTTTACACCTAAATTTAATATATAACCGTCATATATTCGTCATATTATACCATCACATAACCATTAAGGTCTAATGTCATAGTTTAACATGTTTTACATTAAACCTTCGTGGCACACTTGGTTTGTGACTGTAGAGTATATATGAGAAAGTTAGATGTGTTCTGACGTGGAATCTCTCCACGAATCGAACATTTTATTGAGAGATTAGTTATATTTTTAAAAAATCCTTATTCTGGTTACACATTTCTGGTTCGATCTTAAGCAACGTAAAATACGTTTCTCGAAAATAAAAAAAGTGGAGAGCAGAAGCTTCTTCAACTTAGAACAATGTTTCATACATTGTCTTATTATCTTTGTAATCTATTCAAAAATATCAGTATTCTGATGTATCTCTTATTTATTTTATTCACACACTTTAATACAATCTAGTCCACAGACTTTTTGTAATACATATAGAATAACACTTGATTGTAGATTATTATTTTTTACATATTGAAAAATCTAAATTAATAGTACTACAGACTTTACTATACTGATAATCTGGTAAATTTGGTGATACAGAAATGAGCTTTGTTTAAATATCGATAAAGGCCAACTATTACGTTGTAGTAGAAAAAATACTAATTTCCTCCTATTCATTTATAAAAGACACTAATAAAATTAACCTCAAAAAATTGCAACATGAACTTTTAAAGTGAGAATGTCTTATGAGATCTTAAACCTTGAATAAGCTTTTTAGCTCATACTGGATCTATATGGACTTTTAACATTTTATTTCTACTGGTGTATGAATCAAGATGTCTGCCAAAATTCAGCCTTATCGAACTTTTTTATATGATCCCTTTTTTAAATCTATTTTCTCTGGGCTAATCTTAATCTGGGTTAAGCTTTTCTCTCAAACTTTTTTCTTTCCTTTAAAAGTTTTACCTATATTTGACAAGATTTGATTTTTTTATTTCTTTTGAAATTAAAAGAATGTACAATTTTTTATATGTTAATAAATTAAATCAACATATCTACTAAGAATACAATACTTTTATATTTGTATCTCCCGTATGTTCGAAGATGGGCAGATGACGACAAAGTACTCCATTTTTCATTTTTCAAATGTTTTAAACGTTGCTTATGTCTGTATACCTTCTACAAAAAGTGGCTTATTCGAGTCATCCATAATAAGAAACTGCAATATAAAAAGCTTAGCAGTTTAGATGTTAGCCGTACATTTACAAAACTAACCAAACGAATACTCACAAGTTATTTTCGGATTTATAGGGTCAGGTAAGGATTAGTCTATTTATTATTGAATTTATTGTAGAAGATTACTCAATCTAACAGCTTTATTGTAAGACAGCAAAAAATAAGAAATGAGACGATGTAAATGTAGTACATATATATCAACTTATCTATAGCGATGGCTGGCCCGTAGTTAGGACTAATCAATGTTATTAATCTAATTGTATTGTAATAATTTAAAAATTATGAAAAAGATCTAATAATTCTAATATGACTAAAAATTTAAATAAAAACATGTACTCAAAATATATTATTTCACAGAATAATTATATCTACTGCAGTAAACTATAAATCGCTTCGAAAACTTCCTATTTGGAAAACCCTCAAAATATACACAATCGTCAATAACACCTGCCTTTACGTATCTGCTTACCGCCAGCGCACTTAGGAACAGCATACTTGTAATATAATAGTTATTTTTTATGATAAATTTTAAAAGAATCTATAGTAAATACAGAAAGCGATATCAATACTTTTATTGATATCGCTTTCTGTTGTGTTGTGTTTGATAGTTTTATCAATTTGATAAGCACTCTATAATATGCATTTTAAAAAACGATTTCAATACTATTAATATTCACATTTACAAATGTGAAACGTGATGATAATATCCCGATGTTTGCTTCATTTTCACGCAAACCCTGCTGAATTGATTATAGCCAACTCACAAATTCTTTATAAATTGAAAATTTTATGTTATTCTAAAACATAAGCTATAATAGTTCAAATCTTAGAAGTATCATGTCATGGAATACTAAATGTATCTCAACACTTGCGTTAGATGAATAAACTATTTTATCGCCAACTAGATTTAATAATATTTACTAATACAGTAGGATATTGAATTGTACACCAAGATCTGTTTAAATTTAGTTTATTAATTTTAAAGTGAAACTGGAAATTAAGCCACAACAGGTTCAGGTTCAGGGGCCTTAGGCAAATGATTGCCTTCGACAATAGTACCATCGAGACCAGCAGTGTATTTCTTAATGTAGGTCTTGCCATCATCACCGATGTAGGAGACTTCTCCTTCAGTAATGAGAACGTATCCGGAACCATCTTCTGAGGGCACGAGACGACCGCGTTCAGACACTACTGTGCCTTCAGCTGTCACATATCGGAGAGCATATTGTCCGAATTCATCATGGACTTCTTCGTGCTCTAGAGCCGGGAGCGCTCGTCGGGCGGCAGTTTCAGGATCAACACTTGGGGCAGCAGCAGCCAAAGCCAATAAACCAACGAAAACCACGAACTGTAAATGAAAGAAATTTAAGATTACCTATTGAAATTTCGGAAACCAAATAAGAATGTAGGTGTATGAGAAAACAATTAAAAAATTCGCTCTGCTTTATAATAATAACATTTTCTTACCGTTTTCATGATGACTAATGTGTTTTGTAATATTGTACAAATACTGACTATACTATTCAATTGTACAAATGTGAATGTGATGAAAATTGTATCCAAAATATCTTTTATACTAAACTACGTTGCAATGACGCTAATGAGCTCACTCAACTAATTATAATTCTGGTAACATGTTTTCTGTCTACAATTTTGGACATAATTGTACATAATTTCATAATTTACAAAATATTTTATATAGATTCTGATTTTAAGAAATAAAAAAATATTTAGAGATTTATTGAATCTACATTGTTATAATATGAAAATTTTCATTTTTTAAACCATCGTTAACGTTAAAATTGTCGGTCAATTTAAATATTATTATCATCAGTACCTTTTGGAAATCTATCACCTACCTTAGACTTTAGACATACAATTAAGAGATCCTACGAAACAAGGACTAACGTAAAATGTTATCAATATTTATATGTCCATATTTAATACCGTAAAATATATAATATCTTGGAATACATTAACGTGATTTACTTGAATTATCATACAAACATTCCTCCAACCACTACCACTAGGTGTTTAAGAGTTTTTGACTTGGAATTGCATCCCAAGTTGAATTTATCCCCCAAAATACTCACACGCTGATTTCTATGTTTCTCTCCCAGTATTTTCAGTTGTGCTTTACAGTAACAGATCACTCAGTGAACAACAGAATGTGAATAAATATTTATTGACAATGCTGGTTATTATTGTATATGTTCGATTATATTTTTCCTGCTACGAAAAATAAAAGTGCTACGCTCTGCATGAAATATATCTAAATAAAGGATGGCCTTCTTGAGATATTCTATTGATAAGGTTACAATTGTTTCCATAGCTCTTTTGCCATTTGAACCAATTGTTAGATTGTGTTTTTATATATTTCTCTAAAAAAGTGCTAATAAAACTGACGTTACGATACGATAGATTAATATAACCAAATATTTCTAACTTAAAAGTATGTTTGGCTAATGCTCTTCATACAAATGGTCTTGTGGTTTGAATGATACGATTATTAAAAAAAAATATAAAAGATTTTTCTGCTTATGTACATATCAATTTGCTGTTGAAAATTTAAAATAAATAAATTAGTTATATCTCGTTGTCAATATGGGTGTCAAAATGGTGTAAAAATTTATGCTTTTATGCAACCATGAAACTTGCAGCACAGTTTGCTTGTGACTAAGTAATGTACTTAAGATGGATAGATATGAAGAGTGAAAAATCGAACTCGTTCGATCGTTGCTTGAGGTAACCTTTATAAATATTATATTTTTGTTTTCAGGGTACGATGTAATTATACTAAATTTATTGAAAACAAAATAAAAATGGAAAGCAATAGTATTTACCACGATAAGATACAATAATATTTTTTTAGCCTTCGCGATTTTTATAAATTTTAAAATGAAACTACTTTAATGGAATTTATCGTGTATATTTTGGTATTTGTTAATGAATTTTCGGAAACCTGATATTTTGTTTAGTTGTCACAAATAGTCTACCAATTAATATAGTATTTATATATTAATACGTGAAGCAATAACTTTGTACCCATTTTTACGCATATTACGCGGGCGAATATTGCTAGGCAACGTGTTGTTAACGCGTCAACGGGGACACTAGTTATAATTCCAAATCTAACGCGGGCTACTAGCAGAATATTTATTAATATTATATTATTCCTTTTGGGATAAAAGCAAAAACACTATCCATATATCTCTTGTTTTATTAATTTACTTCAAATATAGTCTTCCGTGATACACAAAAAAGAAACAATTGGAAATCATTATTTTTAACTTTATCAGTTGTAGTAAGTAATCAATGCTTCACGTTTCTTTTGCATAGGAAATAGGGTTCTTCGCTTTCCAATTAATTTGTGATATTACGAACTTACTAACGAAACTCAACTACTCACTTTGTCCTACCAGAGTGGGGATTGAACCCGCAATCCTTACATTTATTTTTTTTTATTTCGCGAATTATCCACATATGTATATATTGTAAACTTTTAGAACTTAAGTATAGCTTTAAAAATCTAATAAAATTTAAATGAAAGGAAATTATCGTCATTAGAAGAGTATTACATCATTTTTAGAATCATTTGTTAACGACTTAAAGTTACGCTAAATCATTTCTTATTATTTTATTACAGCACTTCAAAAGAGTATGGATTACTTAATTAGTTATTATTATAATTACATATTTGAATGTATATAAAACGCTGAGTATTTTGAATTACATCAGTTTGAAAAGAAACCCGCTAAGTCAAGACTTCTTCATTTATTTGCTTAGAAGTTATCAAGTTAACAAAATAACGAGGTAAGAACTATTGATATAAATATTTAATAAAACTTTTAAATCTATATTATTGATATTAATATTCTGGTTTCATGTAAGTATTTTTTTTATAAAAAAAACCTGTTAATATTATAATGTTATCACAATACATGATTGTGAATGAACAAATATATGACTAATAGAAAAGATATCCAGTAAGAATTCAGTAAAGGTTTCGACAAAATAGGTTAAGCAAAAGCTTGTATATTGATGGAAAAAACCTTTATTGAAAAAAAATACAGAACGGATGCTTATATTACTATAATTTTGTTTGGTACAATGCAAATTATTTGTTGTTTTGATAGTTTAAAGCGTTGAACACAACACTTGAATCATTTCATCGTTTTAATCACACACTTAGAAAACGAAAAACATTTTTAGAAAACATATAAGAAAGATTATTTGTAAATTTTCGTATAAATAATTATTATCTTTAAGTGTTATTTGTATGTATTACACGAAATCTATGGAGATTATATAAGAAATTAATAAATAAAATATATTTTTTTTTATTTGTATCCCGCATATAGTAGGATAGGCAGAGGCAACCTGAGAACCTAGTGATAAGACACTCCGTTCTCTTACAACAATTCCGTTCCACACTTTCCGCCGAATTGAGACATTGTGTGCTGAGTGGCGGAACTCAACGCCGCGCTTTGCTTTGTTACCAAACCCAGGAAATGAAAATACTAAACTTTTACATTTCCTGGAGTGGAAACCGAATCCACAACCTGTCGCGTTTACAGCCGCACGCTTGTGCCTCTGCGCCACGACAGGTGTTATCCTCTTATATTCAATGATCATATCTTCCATAAGCGAGGTCTTTCTTATAGCGCTTACCAAAAATACTATTTTTTTGGTTAATACAGTTATATTTGTCTGTATTATGTTAAACCTTCTTTATATAGTTTATAAAATATCCTTTATTAAAGACCTACTTTCTAGAATAATAAAAAAATACATCAATCGTGCTTGACAAATCCCAAATTAAAAATATCTTTCTCAATGAAATATCTCCAGAAAGGCCACATATTATATATTTACAAAATTGTTTTTTTGGGGAGTATGAGTATTTGTATTGTTGAGAGTTGTCATATAGATACTTTAGCATTCTAAATTATATTTGTTGACGGATTATCGCAATTTGAAAATTATTTTCAATAAATCTTGAACAGAGTTAAAAAAGTGGTTAAGTCTCAAAGATACTATTTATACTAATTTTTAATCTGAAGTTTTAGTGTCTATGAAGGTCAAAAAATATATTAAATATTTTAATTCACATGAAGCAAATAATTATTCACATACTTTGATCGAAAGCTTGATCAAAGCATGTCAAAATTTATGTAATGAAAATGTTTATTATATTTATCACTAAGGTATGCAGGGACCGTAGCGTTTGGCGCTCCGTTATCTCTTACTACCCCGCTAGGTATAAAGCGTGAAGTTAGGTAGGTTAGAATTATCACTATGTATATAGTGATAATTTTGCTTAAAATATGAATTTCATAAAAATGTTATGTTATGAAATTGTATATTCTAACGGACTTCTAGAAGTTATGCACTTAAAGACGTTATAAGAATTATAATTAGTTAAGTGAATTCATTAGTGAGAGTCATTGCAACATAATTTAGTATAAAAGGTACTTTGTATAGAACACTAAGCACAAACACATTTGTACAATTGAATAATACTGTCAGTATTTGAACAATACTAAAAAACCGTAGACATCATGAAAATGGTAAGATTATTTCATTATTATTCAGCAGAGTGAATTTTTCAATTGTCTTCTCAAAAGCTTATATTTATGTTTGGGAAAAAATGGTAATCTTAAATTTCTATTATTATAGTTCGTGGTTCTCGTTAGCTTGTTGGCTGTGGCCGCTGCTGCTCCAAGTGTAGACCCTGAAACTGCCGCCCGACGAGCGCTCCCGGCTCTAGAGCACGAGGAGGTCCATGATGAATTTGGACAATATGCTCTGCGGTATGTGACAGCTGAAGGTACAGTAGTGTCCGAACGCGGTCGTCTCGTGCCCTCAGAAGATGGATCCGGATACGTTCTCATTACGGAAGGAGAAGTCTCCTACATTGGTGATGATGGCAAGACCTACGTAAAGAAATACACAGCTGGTCTTGATGGTACTATTGTCGAAGGCAATCATTTGCCTAAGGCCCCTGAACCCGAACCTGTTGTGGCTTAATTTCCAGTTTCATCTAAAGATTAATAAATTATATTTAAACTAATGTTGACTTATAATTAAACATCCTATTAAATTACTAATTTGTATTCAAAAATGTAGTCAAAGAAAAAATATTTTAATAAAATTACTATTATTAACGCCTGTCGTGGCGCAGAGGCACGAGTATGCAACTGTAAACGCGACAGGTTGTGGGTTCGATTCCCACTCCAGGAAATGTTAGTATTTTCATTTCCTGCGTTTGGTAACAAAACAAAACACAGCGTTGAGTTCCAGCACTCAGCACGCAATGCCTCAATTCAAGAAAGTAGGAAACGGAGTGTCTTAACACTAAGCTAAGTTGCCTACCCTGCTATATGCGGGATACAGTGTGAAGCTATGTTTGAAATAAAATTACTATTTTTCTTCAATTCTTTTAGCTAATTTCTTCTTTTATAATAAAATGATTCTAAAATCTAATCGATATTACCTTTTTGTATAGTTTCTTTTACGCCATGATGTTTTTATTCTAAAAATTCTAGTTCTTGTTCACTAAAACAGTTTGGAATCTGTCAAAATTTCCATTCTAGTCGTGCCACAATTCTTTGTGGCAAGATATCTTACATAATTTTGAAGCGTACAGCTGTCATGAGATCTATTAATACTCCTAGAGCCATCAAAATTAAGGTATTTATAGAATATCATACGACTTCCCTTATTACATTTATTCCTGCTGCAGAATTTACTAACTGGACATTACAAACTTCAATATCATTCACATGCGTAGATACGTAGCGCACCACTACTATGCGGTTTCGTAGAAACTTCCTTCCACGTGCAACTCAATTGATTATAGGTCGATACGATATGGGTACATCCAAAAAGAGCGTCTATTTAATATTTTAAATTAATCAATTAAATTTCTAATTCCTTTAAAGCCTTAAAAGCACGTATGTATGGTTCTCTGGTGTCACACGCATGATAACTTACCATTACGTTAACTGTACGCCAGTTTGTGGTGTCCCTTTCAAAAAAAAAACGTAAACATTATTGCTATAGGACTTTAAGACCTAACTATTCTTAGAAGTTATTAGGTTTTTTTATCCTAACATATTTATTTGTAAGTTAATCATCACAAGCTTTCATAGCTTTGTGAACTGTTACTATATTTTTGAATATACCAAATTATTGAAAGGCAGAAATCAGTTATATTTCATAGAATAACTCTATGGAAACATTTATATATCTAATTATCCAATATAAATATTGGATTGAACATAATTTTGAATGAAAAGAAAATTCCCGACATGGATGACGAAACACTAACATCCTCAGGGATTTCGTATTGTTTCTCATATCTATCCATCATGTACAATCAGAGGTTTGTTCTAAAATTGAGTAAGGCTTCTGTGTGTTTCTTATATAAGCCACAAGCTTGACTGCTTGAAGCTTCACAAGCTCTATTAATCGTTTGTTAGTTGTTATGTTTCCCTGTGCTCTTACTACTGAAAAACTAACTGTTCCACGTATTATTCCTAAGACTCTATCATGGTGACGATTAATACTCAATTAACCACAAATTTTCTACAAAATACCGATCTTAAGATATCGCCATTGCATATCATAACACAACGTTGATGGAGCTACATTCTAACCACATGTTGCACTTGTTGAAATTGAACGTCGATAACTTAGGAATAGTAATTCATTGGAAAAAAGTATAAGCTCTATTAATAATAAAAAAATACCATGTACTATTTTTGTATCGGCTATTTTTTTTGATAAATATTACCGTTTTCGAGAAATATTGAAAAAGTTAAAAATATCGAGTTTACCTCTTTAATATTGTTTAAGCTTATTATTCATTTCTGATATTTTTTTTATTATTTGGAATGTAAATTTGACAATTATATCTTACAATCATCCTGCAGAGTGGTTTAAGATTTGTGTTTTGAGAAACTTTCATAAATCTTATATTTATTATGTACAGTGTATTGGTGATAAAAATATTTGTATTACTATAAAATGAATAATAATAACATGATTAATCTTATTTATAAGTTTATTGCAAATAAATTAACTACGAATATATATACAATTTTAGCCTAAAACTTCAAAGTAAGGTGAGGTCCATATATAACGTCGTCAAAAATTTCACGTCCCGGGAACCGTATTTTTGGTAGCCTCCATTTTAAGATATAGGGTTTCACATTTTCTGAACCGTCTAGAGAAAGTTCTGATTTTTCTAATTTTAACAGAGATGGGAAGACAGATTCGTCTAGAGGTGCTAGTTCTGGTGGGCTTGGTAATGGTGACAGAACAATTATTCTTTCTTCTTCTTTATCTTTTTCATCATCAGTATTTACTGCAGGCTTCTCATTGCTTGGTATGGTCTTATCTAAGTCCGTTTCTGGAGCAATGAGGACAAGAGCTTCTGGAGAAGGCGGGAGCTCTAGTGCTGGTAGAGCAAATGTAGATGCGACCAAGCAAAGAACTATTAGACGAAACATCTAAAAAAAATAACAAAATATTAATATCAATCAATAAAAACTAAATATTTAAATCACGAGACCTCACCTTCAAATTTTTTTAACCTGGAAACTTCTAAGCAATTAAAAATGACAAGAGAGTAAGAATTAACTTAAGCTGATGTTTTTCAAACTGACGTAATTCAAAATACTCAACGTTTTATATATATACAGTACGTCATTATGATAATAGATCATTAGGTAATCTATATTCTTTTAAAGCTATAATATAAAATAAAAAGAAATGATTTAATGTAATTTCAAGTCATTAACAAGTTATTCTAAAAAATTACGTAACATTTTTCTGTTTCCGACAATTTACTTCCACTTAAATTTAACTATATTATTATTTGATAATAATACTAAAGTTAATAAGTTTAAAATATAGGTACATAATATATTAAATTTCTAGTTAATTCTTTAATTGAACTAATAAATAAAAAAAAAAAAGTATTAATGACACATAGATACAAATAAGGAAATCATTTTTATACGTTTTCTAATGTTTGTCTTACGATGTAATCCAGTCCAGCAGTGGGCGCCGTACGGTTGATATGACGCAACAAAACATTTTATTAAATAACAAAGTAACTAGGACCACGCAACAACACAACAATGCACGCAACGCGGCAACGCGTAAGTGATGCCCCTGGTGTTGCAAGCGTCCATAGGCCACGGTAACCACTTACCATCAGGTGGGCCGTGTGCCTTGTTGCCACCGTCGTGGTATAAAAAAAAAACATATAACTTAAAATTAAATTAAAATAGAACACAATAACTTGGAACATATTAAATAAGGCTACAATTTATTTATGCTATTTTTTTCTTAACTTCTTACGAAGTTCGGCGATTTGGCAACTTAATCTTTTGATACCACTGCTCTGAATAAGAAACGAGTATTCTAATTAAGGATATCTACGCGTCGTTTTCCCTGAGTTTGCCTTGTATGATAAGCTGCAGTATTTCGCGATTCTCACAATGTGGTCGAAATACTTCCTTTTCCTCTCTAAATATAAAACTTTTTTTTACTCATACGACACAATACGGTTGTTTCTTATTTTGCCTCTTCAGGATATCCTTAATATTCTCCTATATACCCGCATAGGCTTCAATTTTCGCGCTCATTGATTCTGTGAGTTTCCACGCTTCAGTTACATACTGAACGGAGAAAACATTACAGAGGTAGATGCAAATCGCGTTCCCAGCTCGATTTTCAGATTTTAATGAGAAGTTCTATGTATCGCTATTTATTCTCGATACTGTGGTAACCTGTGTCATCAACCCAGCATCCCAAATATTTGTATTTACTATTTTTTTGTAATGGCTGACCACTACAAATTAGACAGGAGTTAACAGGTGGTATTTTACACATGATTTTGTATTGTTGTCTGGTTTTCTTGGTATTGATGCTGAGGCTGTATATGGAACTAACAGGCTGAAAATTATCTAGAAGCGTTTAAAGACCTTTCATTGTGGATGCAAGTAGTACAATATCGTCGGCATATCGGATATTGTTAATAATGAGAGATTATTAACAAGATTATATCATAATCATGAACTTAAATCCAAATGATTCAGCGCTTTTGAATTTTTTCGATTGGGGAAAGAACACATCCTTGCCGTACAAAGATTTCTCTAATTCATCTGTCAGTTGTATCAAGCTCACAATATTTCGAAAATATGATGTATTGAGGACTAATGGCCATTTAAAGATACTACGGTATTTGAAATCCGAACTCTTTTTTTTTGGAAACCGTTGATGGTGTCACTGGTAGCAATAGGCCTTTCCAATTTCATAACGTATAATTTTTTATTTATACTAAACATAATTCTATATAAACTACTTCATTTACTTGTTCTAATATTTTCCTATCTACCCTGATCGTATAGGAGATACAAACAATATCATGAAAAATCGGTGGCACGCTTTGTTCATTTCTTTTATCGAGCCTGTGGTATATCGCTCGCAAATCGGTCTATACAGCCATCAAATATAATTTATCTCAGCTAAAATCATCTGGCGAAAAGGATGTAGATGATGAAAGCTTTTGTGGTTTCTATTCACTAGTTATCTCTTTTAAAATCTTAATTTATTTATATCTGTCTATATTATAAAGATATTTTAGTCAAGGCACAGGTTTACAAAATAATTTAAAAATACAGTCTAAATATTGTACTAAGTAAACCACAAAAGCTTCCTAAAAATACCCAATGGTCTTCCGAATAGTCTTCAGAAGCTAGTTCTACATTCAGATCTATATTTATAAAATTATGACATTACTGATATCAAGACTACTGGACGTAAAAAAACTAATAATTGTCATTCTTGGGGAGTATGAGACCATTAAAAGGGGATTTCATATTGGAATGAATGTGTATATGATAAATCCAGTAAAGTATGTTATTTGTTATTAGTACTAATTATACTGACATTTAAATATTAGTATTTCTAAAAGAAAATTTCATTATATATACAAAAATATGATGAAATTTTCTTTCAGATGATGATATTATTATCATTTTACATATTTCTCTTAAAATCAGAATCTTTATACAAAAATTGAATTATAAAATTATATATCCTATCGAAGGTCATGAAATTGTGCACTTAGAGACATTATAAGAATTATAATTTATTAAATGAGCTCATTAGTTACTCATTGCAACACCATTTACTATAAAAGGTACTTTGGATAAAACACTAAGCACAATCACATTTGTACAGTTGAATAATACAGTCAGTTTTTGAACAACAACAAAAACTCATCATGAAACTGGTAAGGAAATGTTATTATTAGTTAGCAATACTATTTTTTTAATTGCTTTCACATATGCATTAATTCTCATAATTCAAAATTGGTAATCTTAAATCTTCTTCATTACAGTTTGTGGTTCTTGTTGGCTTGATGGCTTTGGCCGCTGCTGCTCCTAGTGTAGACCCTGAAACTGCCGCCCGACGAGCGCTCCCAGCTCTGGAGCACGAGGAAGTCCATGATGAATTCGGACAATATGCTCTACGCTATGTGACAGCTGAAGGCACAGTAGTGTCTGAACGCGGTCGTCTCGTGCCCTCAGAAGATGGTTCCGGATACGTTCTCATTACTGAAGGAGAAGTCTCCTACATCGGTGATGATGGCAAGACCTACGTAAAGAAATACACTGCTGGTATCGGTGGTACTATTGTTGAAGGCAACTATTTGCCTAAGGCTCCAGAACCTGAACCTGTTGTGGCTTAATTTCCAGTTTCGCTTTAAAATTAATAAACTACATTTACACATATCTTGGTTTACTATTTAAAATCCTACTGTACTGAATAACATTAAATTTGTAATATCTAATGTTTCTAAAATCTAGTCAAAAAAATAAATTTTGTCGTCTAAATATGTCGTATCAGTGATAGTATCATTTTAGCATTAAAAAAGTATTAGAAAAAGAAACTCACAATTACTACATTACGGGATATATTAATTATCAATTTCTTTGTTTTACCAAAAAAAAATCCATCGAAATATCATCTAACGAGATTATTTCCAATTACATCAGAAAATATGTGATGAAATGATGTGTTAGATTTAATGGGGAAACAGTCTCCATAAAATTTAACACTCATTTTAACTAGTGACTGCACTGACATAAGTCTGTCACGAGTCTAAGTACTGCATTTTGGTAACACGTTTAGCTACAAAAGTGTGTTTTCCACACAAAAATATAAGGACCTTAAGAGTTTTATAAAGAAAAAAACAAGATGTGGATGAATGTTGGAGGAAGGAGATATCTAGCTAATATTGTCTGTGTAAAGAGTATTTTTTGATTTTTATTCTAAGTTGGTGATTCCACTGCCGTTTTGAAATTATCTGTTAAAATATCCCTGTCGTGTGTGTGTTACGCCTGTCGTGGCGCAGAGGCACAAGCGTGTGACTGTAAACGCGACAGGTTGTGGGTTCGATTCCCACTCCAAGAAATAGAATTTTTCGTTTCCTGGGTTTGGTAACAAGGCAAAGCGCGACGTTGAGTTCCGCCACGCAGCACGCAATGGCTCAATTCGGCGGAAAGCGGGGAACGGAGTGTCTTAACACTAGAGTCCCTCTGTCTACCCTGCTATATGCGTGATACAGCGTGAAGCTATGTATGTATATATGTATGTAAAATCTCCAAGTTACAATGGAATAAACAACTTTATAATTCGTGCCACGATTCAATATCGCTAGACATGTCATGTACAACTTTGTACTTCAGTTCCATAAACAAATACTCCAAGAGCCAACAAAATTGATACACTTAATGAATATCTTACGAGTTTCTCTGTTGTATATTCAGTTTTTTTATACTTTACACCTCCAACATGGTCGGATACTTTGTTTTCGAATTATTTCTTATATTATTTTGAAGCTTATATTACTATCAAAGGTTAACTTATTTATGTATGTATTTACTTTATCTAATTTTGAGTATCTATTTTTTCTGTCCAAGGGAATACGGATGTTACTTTTATATGTAAATCCCTATGTTTTTTACAATTTTAAGTCTACCTTAATCACTTATAACTATTTAACGCTAAAATGTTACGACATTTTTCATATCGATTAATATATTAATTTTTTTAGAATCATGACCAACTTACGTGATAAACTATATTTTGACTTTAAATTTATAAGTATACATTTATATTGTTTTTTGTATTCATATATACATTTCTTTTTAAGAATCAGTAAAAGAAGGCATTGTTACTTTTGATGGGGGAAATTAGTGTCTTATTTTCTCCAACTATTTCGGAAAGACGTAAATAATTTTTAATATAAATATTGGATAAAGAAAGGCTTTGCATTAAGGAGATAAGTACTTTAAAACTACGACATAAATAAATATTGTTGAAGATTTGACTTCCTTTATAAAGGTGTTATTGTCTAGACGAACAAAATGCGTTATTCCTTCCATACAAACATATTTCTACATAGTATTCTTAAAACGTATAGAAAGTGGAGAATGGAGCAATTTGTTAACCTCTGCCTGTCTTTCCACATGAGGGAGATACATAGATATAAATAACATACATAAATACATAGCTTCACGCTGTATCCCGCATATAGCAGGGTAGGCAGACGGAACCTGGTGTTAAGACACTCCGTCCCCACTTTCCGCTGAATTGAGACATTGCGTTGTTACCATCGCAGGAAATAAAAAAATCCATTTCCTGGAGTGGGAATCGAACCCACAAGCTGTCGCGTTTACAGTCGCACGCTTGTGCCTCTGCGTCACGACAGGCGTTAGATATAAATAATATTAAACTTTTCCCTGCATTAAAACCTGCTAGCTTTTGTACTACAACGTTTTATGAAATGTAGGTAAAACTTTTCAAAAGGAACGAAAATAATTATTTAGAAAGTTTGAGGCAAAATACATGGAGTTACAAAACTTGTACTATTTCATTGAAAAGCTATTCTTTTATTAAAACGTGGTTATTTCACAATCGTCCTGCGGCTTTTTTTTATGTATTTAAAGGTAAATATTCATTGCTATGCTTTTATTACTTTTATTGGAATAGGCTTAAGCTTATGATTTTAGGTATACGAGTATGCAAAATTTGGCACTCAAGACACTTAATATAAAATTCGTTGAAGTTTTCACGTAATTAAATTACTATTGCAGTCAATAATTAATGACGCACTGTTATTTATTTGACTTGTTTAAACATAGTGCGGCGTAGAACACCGTTACATAATACTATTACTCTAAAATATAGCTGTAAATAGAGACTGAGGTGCTTCGGTGTAATTAAATATCTCAGAGGCAATCGTGGCGATGTCTGAAATGATGTCTGTAAACATAATTGCTTGTAGGGTTAGTTCCCACTCGGGGGGTTATTCATAATAATGAAATTACTATCATTTCCCGTTTCTAGAACGCTAAAGTGCGGTGACGAAGCCCTAGACATGCAATAACTCGAATTCTAAGAGGAAGTAAAGAACGCAGTATCTTGCCACTATGAACTCTCTGATTAACCTATGTACAGCTTTATGCATTTTCCCGAATATAGATAGACAAAAAAACATTTTCTTTCCTACATTTTTTATAGAAAGTTTTTTTTGGGGCCGTTATCGAGCGTCGTTTCGTTTGCGTGGTTATATATACCTAAAACCCTAACTTTTCCGTTTTCGTTGAAAATTACAGAAATTATTTATTAGTACATCCTTTATGGAGCCTACCTGCCAAATTTTAGTCTTTTAAGCCCTGTAGTTTCGACTGGATATTGTCTGTCAGTCCCTCAGTAACGCAGGCGTTTTGTACACATAGATAAAAATAACAGATTGTAACCAAAAATCTATTACACGAAGCTTTTGAAGCAATATTGAGCTACTAGTAATATAATGGGCTTCATCGATCCCTTTTCCTTCCCTCTTTACCTCTACAGCGACGTCGAAAGGAACAAAAACAAAGCTGTTTATCATCATTTATTTTTATTGACTTGTATTATTTAACTGTGAGTCGGCACTTTAGTGTCTTCCCCTATTCGTGATAGAAAAAAGCTTAGGCTGAATAAATGTTTATATTTTTATTATGTTTGCAGTTAAGCAGAAAAAAGATAGTGATACGTCACTCTTTTGTCTTTTTTCTACTCATTTAGAGACACTGGTTGGTAGATAGATCAGAGTAGTAGAGAAAAAGAAAGAAACTAATATCAAGATATCCTACTTTCCGCATACCATTCAAGTTTGTGAGACTCTATATTTATTAGCGGAACTCAAAACTGCACTTTCTTGTCTTGTTGGAATTGGGCGATAAAATTTCAAATATAATTATACTTCAGTGGGAATCAACCTCACGACCAATTGCGTCAGATATCGTCCCACTGTGCCACGATGTCCTTATTCAATTAAATATATGAATCCTAAAAAATAATACAAATTTTTATAAGCCACGCTCACCGTCGAGTAAATTGAAAATGAAATCTATAGAGATGTCATTAAACGTTACAAATCGAATCTGAAATATTTAAATTCTCCTTTTTTAGTTTCCATTAGCAATTTTTATGAGAAACTTTCTATGAATATCAAAAATCAAAAATGAATACAGCTGCTTTCCAATAAAATTGACTTAATCGATATATGTACATAAAACGCTTTCGTACCTGAATAACTGACAACGTGCAGGCAAAACTACTGGCCATAGCTTTTTACTGTATAGCTAGTATTGCAATACATTATATCTATCAAGCTCAGTCGTTATAAAATCTTAAATAACAAAATCCAGATAGGTATGCGGCAAATTTTTTCTAGGGAAAAAAAAATCGCTATTGTACACTTTGTTACGGATAATTCTTTATTATTTTGAAGCAGACTTTAACAACTGTCCTGTTTGGACTGATTTCGCTTCTGAAGAAATTTCATACTTAATTTTTATTTTTTTCTTCCTGGTTTGACAAGTATAGTTTAAAATTGAGAAAAAATTGAAAGTTTAATTTCATTATAATTATTTTTCCTTTAAAAAACTATTGTAAAATCATTTCCTAACGACTTTAAATGACACTATAACAAAATAATTCTTATAATCTATTACAATATAAGAAGAAATAACATTGCTAATGAGTCGTAATTGTAATCAAGCATTGTATATAAAACGTTGAGTATTTTTTAAATTTATCAATTCCAAAACAGCTTAGCTAAAGTTAACTTGTACGTTGAAGATTTCTAAGTTCAAAACACAAGGTAAGTTAATTGTGTCAAGTAAGTAAGGACAGCATTTTTTCGATTTTTTGTTTTGCTAAGAACAAAGCGAAAAGCGGTAAACAGAGTCTCCTGAGACTAGGTTCTCTCTGAATACATTGCAATTCGAGTTGAGACGTGAATTTGGATTTTACTAAAATTCAACATATAATATTGGCAAAACAAATATATAAAAATGACATTTTTTTTCAGATGTTTCATCTAACAGTTCTTTGTTTGGTCGCATCTGCATTTGCTCTACCAGCGCTGGAACTTCCGCCTTCTCCAGAAGCTCTTATCCTCATTACTCCAGAAATGGATTTAGATACTGCCGTACTAAGTGATGAGAAGCCTAAAGTTAATGCTAATGATGAAAAAGAAGGAGCAGAAGAAAAAGTAATTGTTCTGAAAGCTTTACCAAGCCCACCAGAACTAGCACCTCTAGACGAATCTGTTTTCCCGTCTCTTTTAAAATTAGAGAAATCAGAAGATCCTCAAGATGGTTCTGAAAATATAAGACCCTATGTTTTAAAATGGAGGCTACCCAAAATAAGGTTCCCAGGACGTGAAATTGTTGACGACGCTGTATATGGACCTCATCTGACTTTGATGTTTTAGGCTAAAATTGTACACATATATTTAATATATTTGCAATAAACTTATTTAAAATATTATTCTAGACTTTTTGAATATATTTGTCATAACAAAGTTAAAAAGTAGAGAAAAAAAAAACATTAGAAAAAGATAAAGTTCTGCGAAGTTCACTTGTTGTTGGTAAATTAACAAAAAAGTTCAGCTTGTACCAAGATAACGTTACTATCATAGTCTTTCGTAAATTATAAAATGATTTTCTTATCAAAAATAATAAATGTTTTAAACATAAGAAGAGTAAGGGTGCTATTTTTTACACATACAGTATTGCGCATTTGCTGAGAAAAGAAATTTTAATATTTATTAATAGTACTACCGACATTTCTCTACTCCAAGATGTTGATGATCAACATATTTAGAAAACGTATAAACATTTGAACCCATGCGTTCTATATCCGTCTGCGTCGGATTTCTTATTTTATTATATTTCTATTATTATTTCTTATTTTATCTTATGCTTGTTACAATTTATTTTTATTGTTAGTTATCTCTGTAGACAGATTTTTACAAATTTCTGCTACCCAAAGATAATTTCAAACGACAATCATTTGGCAAGAGAGAATGCCATTTAATATATATTTTTTTGAATTTTTAAAGTGTTAATCACACACTTAGGATATCAAAAATATATTTAGAAAACATATAAAATAACTTAAAATAACACTTTAAAACTTTAAAAAAGGTGGATGATCCTTTGGTAAATTTGGGATAGCATGAGCTTAGTTTATACATAGATGAAGACCAAAAAAAGTATTGACTTCTTCCAATTACTGGATAAAAAGTCTAATTCTGTAAGTCGGCGGAAAGTGAGAAACGGAATTGTTGAAAGAGAATGGAGTGTCCTAACACTAGGTTCTCTGGTTCCCTCTGTCTACCCTGGGTTTGCGGGTTACAGCGTGAAGTTAAAAAAGAAACAGATATATTCCACAATTTGCGTATTGTTATAGATACACTATGACTAAATTTAGTAATTGAAATAATATTCAAAGCTTTTAAAAATTACCCTTTTAAATGCTTCAGTTTGAAGTATTGTTCTATTAAATTAACTTTGGCACATTTATATAAAGATTTGAAAATGCACAGAAGTTTTGCTTGCCTTTGTAATAATAATTTAGACAGATCACTGGTTAGCTGTACTATACGCATAATTACATACATAGCTTCACACTGTTTCCCGCTATTGGCCTAAAAATATGCTTCTTATATAAAAAGATACGTCTATGTGCTTTAAAATTCTTAATTATTAATTAAGAATTTTAAAGAATATTAATTTTTTTATATCTTTTCTACATAGCAAAACATTTCTTTGTCCTAAAATCAATATTTGGGGGATACTCGCTTATATGTATTATTATAAAATCTTTAAGATTTTATAATAACTGAGATCGTTTACGCCTGTACGTTTACGCCTGCCGTGGCGCAGAGGCACAAGCGTGCAAATGTAAACGCGATGGGTTGAGGGTTCGATTCTCACCCCAGGAAATTTTAGTTTTTTCATTTCCTGGGTTTGGTAACAAGGCAAAGTGCGGTGTTGAGTTCTGCCACTCAGCACGCAATGGCTCAATTCGGCGGAAAGGAATGTGGGGAACTATTGTAAGAAGAAGAAGGAGAATTATTGTAAGAGAACGGAGTGTCTTAACACTAGGCTCTCAGGTTCCCTCTACCTACCCTGCTATATGCGGGATACAGCGTGAAGTTAAAAAAAAATATCGGAGTAGTACTATCCTTACTAATATTATAAATGCGAAAGTAACTCTGTCTGTCTGTCGTCTGTTACGCTTTCACGCCTAAACCACTGAACCGATTTTGATGAAATTCCGTAGGAAGATAAAACTGTACTTAGGAAAGGACATAGAATACTTTTTATCAAGAAAAAATGGTAGAAGGGGACTAAATAAGGGATGAAAGTTTGTACAGAAGTTCCTTATTGTCAAACATACAATCATGTAAAATTGTTCAACTGTTGACAATTTTCACACCTAAACCACTTCACCAATTTTGACAAATAGTCTAGACCTTGGGAAAGACTATAGGCTATTCCTTACCACGTTGCGCGATATAACCAAATTCCACGCGGGCGAAGCCGCGGGCGGAAAGCTAGTATTCCATATTTTTTAACTTCACGCTGTATCCCGCACATAGCAGGGTAAGCAGAGAAAAGCAGAAAACCTAGTGTTAAGTCATTCCGTTCCGTTTCTTAACATTACCGTTAACCTTTCCATATTATCTAAACAAATAATATGTATTTTTTTATTAATAAGCTTAAATCTTTAAAATATGTGAGTAAGTACTTGAGGTAGAAGAATCTATAATATGTACAAAAAATAGGTATTTTCCGCAAAGCTATTATATTCATAATCTATATATGTGAAGCAAAAACTTTGTACCTCTTTTTGCGAAAATTATTTGGACGGAGGAGTATGAAACTTGGCATTCTTATAGTTAAATAGCAAAAGAGTGCAGAATGATAATATCTTTCTAGAATTATACATAAAAAACATATTAAATTAATGAAATAAATGTTATACGTTGTTAGGCAACGCGTTGTTAACTCGTCAACGGGGTCACTTGTTGTGATAGACTGTGAATAACATCTTACGTAAAATAGAGATTCAAAAAGTATATTTTATTACGTTAGCATTCCTAAATATTTAACTAAAAATGAATAACTGTTTCAACTAAAAAATATAAAAATAAATAGCATTCTCTCTTGTCAAATGATTGTTCTTTGAAATAATCTTTGGGTAGCAAGAATTTGTAAAAATCTATCTACAGAGATGCTAACAACATAAATAAGTTGTAACAAGCATATAAGAATTTCGACGCAGCCGGATGTAGAAGTCAGAGCGCTTGGATGGTTTAGAAGAGGCGCGGGTTCGAGTCCCGCAGCGTTCAAATTTTTATACGTTTTCTAAATATGTGTCTCGTTTCCGATGTGTGGGATTAATACTTTAAAACTTCAAAAAAAATAGTCAATACTTTTTTTAACCTTTATTTACGTTTATGCTTGTGATTTTTCAGCTTTCAAGAAAGATCTAAAGATAGATTCATCTAGAGCTGGTAGTTCTGGAGGACTTGGTAGAAGGCAAAATAATTTACATTCCTTGTTTCTTCTACTTTTTATCCATCATTCTTTTTTTCTTCTTCGTTTAACCTTCTTTCTTCTTCTTCTTCCAATATTATTTTCTTCTTCTTCAATCATTCTTTTTTTCTTCTTCAATAATTTTTGTTTTTGCTTCTTCTTCAATCATTCTTTTTCTTCAAGCATCCATTTTCTTCTTCCATTATTCTTTTTTCTTCCACCGTAATCTTCTTTCCTCTTCATAATTTCGTCTTTGTTCGGTTGCTCTACCATTTCAATAATTTCCCCGTTAGCATTCGGCATATTTTTATTTAAATCCAGTTCTGAGGTAGAGATTACAAGAGCCTTTGGAGGAAAGTCGGCATCTCAGAGCCGGTAAAGGCAAATGGATGCAGCCAAACCAAGTACTGCTAGAAGAAACATCTGAAAGTAAAAATAGGAAATATTTCACGCATTAATACATATAGCACCATCAAGAGCATTCAGTAAAGTTTATAATTATACTACAAGGTTACATAAACACATTTTTATACGCTAAAAATATATTGTTTCCAAAATATTATGTTATATCGAGTATATTTACCTTGCAAAGCTAATTTCAGAGTTTGATGAAAATAAAAAGCTAGACTGCTGCTTCTCTTCAAATATCTTTGAGTAAACCTTGCTTGAAGATGATTTACTTTGAGACTGATGAAATTGAAAATACTAAGCGCTTTATATACTATAATACATTATAATAATAGGACATTACGTAATAGTAATTCATTAAAAGTTTTTTTTAAATTATGTAAATCATTTTTTCACAATGTCATTAAATGTCGTTAACAAATTATCGTACCATAAATGACGTAACATTTCTTTCTACAAATACATACAAATATATTAAAAAGTTGTAGCTTATATGCTGACGACACATTTATCCGCAGTACAATAGAGAGAGTCTCATCTGTTCCATATCTTGGTGTAACAATAGATAATAACCTAACATGTAAATATCATATTATAGAACTATCTAATTGCGTGCGAAAACTCATTTTTGTATTTATAAAACTACGGCAATCTGCTACACCTAACATTATAAAAACAGTTTACAAAGCCCTGTGCGAATCTTTACCTATCTAAAACCCATCAATTGGTAATCGAGAGAGTTCAAAGGGCCCTATACAAATTTATAAAATTAGTCAAGTTCTAACAGTAAGGCAACTCTTTTGTTTAGCTCCTACTATCAAACAGCGCTCATTAACAACTTTTTCTAGTGTAACATGTTGCAGAAACCATCATGTCTCCCCAACAATACAAAATAAGACTCTCTTCAGTCATACTTTCTTTGTATTTCTAGGTCCTCATGTATACAATAAGCTTAATAATCTTCTTTCCTTACGTAATATGAATAAATTTAACTTAAAAATATCAGTTTCTAACTGGCTATCGCAACAATCTTATACTTCCACTGAAAATCTCTTAGAAATCTGTAGGTAACACTCGTATACCTCTATAATATAATATATCTCTAATATTCATATATAGTTCGTAAAAAACACACACACACAGATACACACCCACACACACACACACGTGCACACTCGCACACTCACATATATACACAAAATTATGAAATTAGTACAAAAAAACATACACATACTCACCTACCTCTGTTTGTGTTATATTTCTATATGTTAATTCATGTTTTATTTTACATTTATTGTTACTGTTAGTTAAATGTAGTGAACCTTGGTCATGTCTATTGCAATTCATTTATTGAAGTGGAGACCTGGTGACCTGTATCACAGGTTTCGTACCTATCTCAGACACCAGCAAACCACAACCTTTTATTATAGCTTGGCTTTATATTATATAACTTCTGTAATTTCTTATTTGTTACTTTTTTTACAATAAATATACCACTATGATGAGCCTCCCGGGTGAGCGTCAACAGCATTTAATTCCACACATTGACATCATTATAGTATTCTTGGACAGAATAATATACTTTTTTCAATAATATGTTCTTAATCTTAACTTTAAATTGTTGAAGTGGCAGATCTGTAATTGTTTCTAGAATTTTATTATACATGCGTATACCTTGTGACAAAAAAGATTCATTAATTTTTTTTAAATGAAAACTAGGTGTAATAAGCTTATTTTTCTTTCTTGTATTGATATCGTGTCTGTCACAGTTCTATAAATAATTGTGGATATTTTTGCGTACATATAAAATGTTATTGAAAATATATTGTGATGCAACTGTAAGAAGACTCGTTTTATCAAAAATTTCTCGCAAAGAATCCCGAGCTCCCATGCAGTAAATAGCCCGCACTGCTCTTTTTTGAATTATAAATATCAGCAGCGTTGCCCCAGAGTAATATTCCATAGAACAAGATGCTATGAAAATAACTAAAATAAACAAGTCGGGCAGTATTAACATCTGTAAGCTGCCTCACCTTCCTAACAGCGTAAGCTCAGTCTACTCGCAAGCGAAGACAGATGGGTGCCCCACTGAAATTTCGAATCCAGAGTTATTCCTAAGAATACTGCGCAGTCCGAAAAATTAATAATTTCATTATTGAGACTTAAGTTAAGCTTATGTCTCCTAACATTAGGCATAATAAATTCTACACATTTAGTATTTTTTACGTTCAATACTAATTTATTAACATCAAGCCAATGAAGAATTTGCGACAATGCATTATTTACTGTTCCTCACTGAATAAAACGATAAATTAGATCTCTTCTTAGTCAATATTGTCCAAATGTTTTCAATGCATGTTCGCCTGGTGCCAGTTATCAGTTCAATATTAAGCATAGTACTATTGTACTATTACATGGAGACAGCTTGTCAGTGAGGAAACAAGATATTATTAGGAGTATAGAAGGCTTACTCGAATTTCGTACTAGAACGAAATTTAAATTTATTATATGCTCTTTTCCATACTCTTCTTCCCTCTCAGACACGCAAAATAATCATATATATAAATTAAATATAACATATTTTTTATTAAGATTTAAATAAATTTATTTACAATTATTGTAAGATGAGAGAAGATACAATTCAAAGCCAAAGTCAAATTCAAAGTCAAATAATTTTATTCTTAATAAGAAGTTACAAGCTTCATTTTTTGAACGTCAAATAATTTACCACCGGTTCACTAAATTTAATGCCTCAGACCTGAGAAGAACCGGCGCAAGAAACTCAGCGGGACTTTTTTTTTTTTTTTATATTTGATAATGGTTTACATTTCTTTATTAATGACAATGATATCTTTGAAACAGACTGGAGCGAGCACTTCATTCCCAAGGTGTATTATCATTTATAAAATCACTAATTAGGTAATAACCTTTAACACACAAACGTCTTTTTACAATTTTTTTAAATTGCAAAATGGAAAGTTCTCGGACGTTTTCTGGGATCCTATTGTAAAAGTATACACATTGTCCCAAAAAAGAATTGCGGACTCGATACAATCGAGTTACAGGCGCTGCAAGTTTAAGCCTATTTCTTGTATTTATATTATGTGCATCGCCAACTTTGTTAAAATTATTAATATTTTTCTTAACATACAGTACATTTTCAAAGATGTACTGAGAGGCAACTGTTAAAATATTAATTTCCTCAAATTTTTGTCTTAAGGAATCTTTAGGGCCTAAGTTATAGATTGCACGAATAGCTCGCTTCTGCAGGACAAAGATCGAATTAATAGCGGCTGCATTACCCCACAGTATAATGCCATAGGACATAATACTATGAAAGTAGCTAAAATAAACAAGACGTGCCGTTTCCACGTCAGTCAATAATCTAATTTTTTTAACCGCGAAAGCTGCTGAGCTAAGTCTATTCGCCAATCCGTCAATATGAGGTCCCCACTGTAACTTGGAGTCTATGGTGATACCGAGAAATACCGTAGAATCAACGGGATCCACGGCTTCACCATTCAACAGTACATTGGCTTTAACAATTTTTGTATTAGGCGTTCTGAAAATGACGCATTTAGTTTTTTTACTATTCAATAGTAAGTTATTAGCACTAAACCAATGTACTATTTTAGTAAGAGCATTGTTTACATCGTCATAAACATTTAGACACCTTTTCATTTTAAATATTAAGGAGGTATCATCAGCAAACAATACTATATCTTGGCTCTTTCCGACAAGATATGGTAAATCATTTATGTTTATTGTATCTGCCCTTATATTATAAAAAAGAAATTGCTACTTTGGTAGCATACAATATTCAACACTCTCCTATACATAGTATAACAGGGAATTTATTATATATTGACACTTCCAGTTCTAATTTAAACTAGGTATAAAGACAAAGCTTAAGCAATGTGAATACAATATTGTACATCAAAACATTCAGGGCTTAGGTGGCGAGGAATTAGAACTGGAATTATTCCTTAATAAGTATAATGTACATTTACTTGGCATTACGGAGCACTGGATGACAAATTCATCCAATCATGTTAACATAGAAAACTAAAAGTCTACTACTGTCAAGTTCGTTCGCTAGAGAGAATGCCATCCGCGGTGGTTCCCTAATTCTAACCAGAAAAGACAATATGTGTAAGTCACACCAGGACATTGTGGCTCTTTCCGTCGAACGTACTATTGAATTGTCCTGTGTCGAGTTTCAACAGTATGTTATAGTATGCGTATACCGACCACCGCTAGGTAGTTTTGAATTGTTTGAAAATAAAATGGAGGATGCCCTAAGAAGACTATCTAAATGTAGTAAAAGCTTAATTGTTTGCGGCGATTTTAATGTAGATGTTTTGCAAAATACCTCCCAAAGTGTTCGCTTTCTAAATCTATATAAATCGTTTAATTTAATGAATATCTTTTGCGAACCTACTCGTATTACAAATATCTCAGTAACTTGTATAGATAACGTATTCTGTCACTGTGACGTTGAGGACCAACTCATTATATATAATTTAAGTTCTGATCATTGTGGACTAAAGTTTTCAGTGTTTGCTAATCAAGTTACTAATACGCGAAAAAATACATTTAGATCAATCACTACCAGTAAATTAAATACATTTAGAGATAATGTTGAAAGAAAAATAGCAAAAATGGAAACTGGTATAGAAAATCCGGATACGTGTCATAAAAATTTATTTACCGTAATTTTGAATGAATTTGACACGACGTTTCAATTAAAAACACTACATAAAAATGTTAAAATAAAGTTTTGTGACTGGGCAACTGTAGACATATACCGTAGTAGAAATAAGTTATGTAATATGAGGCAATGGAATCATGATCCTAACTTCCTGAAGCGAGTTAGTGTTTTCTCCAAAATATTTAAAAAAGTTCATATCATTCAAGCAAAATCTATATATATAAGAAATAAAATAATAAATTCAAAAAATAAATCAATTAAGATAAATGAACTCTTCTCAGTTATATGTATTAATACATTTACCTAAGGGTAAGTACTATAACCCCGAAGCACCCTGAAGGCGACGGAGGCCTGCAGTAAGCGGGCCGTCAACCGAGGCGTGGTAGTGACATGCTCGAGCGATCCTGCGACGTCTCCTGGGTATGGAGAAGGCTTCCATTGGGTTTCAGTGGGTAATAAGCGGGTAAGTACTATATTCCATATTTTTTTAACTTCACGCCATATCCCGCACAAAGCAGGGTAAGCAGAGGAAAGCAGAAAACCTAGTGTTAAGTCATTCCGTTGTCTTAACATTACCGTTACCCTCTCCATATTATCTAAACAAATATTATGTTACATAATATTGATTCGGAAATATAAATTGCAAATACAATAAATTAAATAAAAATCCAATTCCTAAACTATAATTAGTCATAATATGAATTAACCTGTCTAAATTGGTTGAGTAAGTACTTGAGGTGGAAAAATCTATAATATGTATATAAAATACATATATACATAGGTATTTTTCGCAAAGCTATTCATATTTATTCATAGATATTCATAATCTATATATTAATACGTGAAGCAAAAACTTTGTACTTCTTTTTGCGAAAATTATTCGGACGGAGGAGTATGAAACTTGGCATTCTTATAGTTAAATAGCAAAAGAGTGCAGAATGATAATATCATTCTATTATAGAATTATACATAAAAAACATATTAAATTAATGAAATAAATGTTACACACACTACTATTGTTAGACATCAATATTCATATAAAGTGACATATACGTTGTTAGGCAACGCGTTGTTAACGCGTCAACGGGGTCACTTAAGGTTAAGGAAGACAGTCAATGCACGCAAATGTGTATGCATGATGAATAACATCTTACGTAAAATAGAGATATAAAAAGTATATTCTGTTACTTAAGAATTCTTAAATAGTTAACTAAAATATAAATAACTGTTTTAATTAAAAAATATGAAAATAAATAGCATTCTCTCTTGTCAAATGATTGTTCTTTGAAATAATCTTTGGGTAGCAAGAATTTATCTACAGAGATGCTAACAATATAAATAAGTTGTAACAAGCGTATAAGAATTTCGACGCAGCCGGATGTAGAAGTCAGAGCGCTTGGATGGTTTCCAAGAGGCGCGGGTTCGAGTCCCGCTGCGTTCAAATTTTTATACGTTTTCTAAATATGTTCCTCGTTTCCGAAGTGTGGGATGAACACTTTAAAACTTCAAAAAAAATGGTCAATACTTTTTCAACCTTTGTTACGTTTAAGCTTTGTGATTTTCAGCTTTCAAGAAAGATCTAAAAGATAAGATTCATCTAGAGCTGAAGTAGTTTCTGGAGGACTTGGTAGAAGGCAAAATAATTTTCCTTGTTTCTTCAACTTTATCCATCATCATTCTTTTTTCTTCTTCGTTTAACCTTCTTTCTTCTTCTTCCAATATTATTTTTTCTTCTTCTTCAATCATTCTTTTTTCTTCTTCAATAATTTTGTTTGCTTCTTCTTCAATCATTCTTTTTTCTTCGAGCATCCATTTTTCTTCTTCCATTATTCTTTTTTTTCTTTACGCAAAGTAATCTTCTTTCCTCTTCCATAATTTCGTCTTTGTTCATTGCTCTACCATTTCAATTTCCCCGTTAGCATTCGGCATATTTTTATTTAAATCCGGATTCAGACATGCAGAGATAACAAAGAGCCTTTGGAGAATTGGCATCTCCAAGAACCGGTAAGGCAAATGAGGATGCAACCAAACCAAGTACTGCTAGAAGAAATACATCTGAAAAATGAAATATTGTGCATTAGTGGAGTATAGCACCATCAAGAGCATTCAGAAAAAGTTTATAATTATACTACAAGACTACCAGCTTTATTTACCTATATATATTGTTTCCAAAATATTATGTTATATCGAGTATATTTACCTTGCAAAACGAACTTCGAAGTTTGATAAAAATAAAAAGCTAGACTGCTGCTTCTCTTCAAATATCTTTGAGTAAAGCCTTGCGAAGATGATTTACTTTGAGACTGATGAAAGTGAAAATATAAGCGCTTTATATACATTAGAATGATAGGACATTACGTAATAGTAATTCTTTAAAAGTTTTTTTTAAATTATGTAAATCATTTTGTCACAATGTCATTAAAGGTCGTTAACAAATTATCGTACCATAAATGACGTAACATTTTTTTCTAGTGAAATAGTTTTTAAGGCAATATAAAAATATATTAAAAATATTGTAGCATTTAATTGAAGTCAAATAAAATTACGTCAAATATCTTAAAAATTGCCTCATCATCATCATAATTTTTTTTTTTTTTTGTGGATAACTGATGGCAAACGAGCAGAAGGACCACCTGATGGTAAGTGGTTACCTTCGCCCATGAACATCTACAACACCAGAGGCGTTGTAAATGCGTTGCCAACCTAGAGGATACAGATGGAAGGGGAGGACAATGTTGTAGTCCGCTATCGGAACCACTACATTTTGGGGAAAGGATGGGTGGGATAGGGGAAAACCTGGCTTACATGCCATCGAACCGGAACACATCATAAGATATTTAGCGGTTCGTCTTTGACATGATAGTGGTCGCGAGCCAGACGGAGGACGAACCTCCTACCACCAAACAAATAAATAAAAAACAAGGTAAATGATATTATGGATAAAAATAACTAGAAATAAAAATATTTTAAGAAGATAAATTCACATCAATTAAAGTATCAATATTTAAAGTATCGAGTCTACTTTTTGCGGATGTCATAAATTCACATCGATTTATTTAGAAATTCGCATACAGAAAAATAAATGATTTATCTTGCTATTTCAATGGATTAACATTAACATTATCCATCAATAGAATTCTCTGTAATTCGTATAATAAGAAAACAAATTTTAAATGTACTTGGAAAATGTTGAGTTATAATGGAATTACTAGACTATCGTAATATTTAAAGATTATTTTTAACTTACTTTAGTATTGTTTTTAAGTACATATTTTTACGATGGTTTTTTTTTAACTTTACGCTGTATCCTGCATATAGCAGCGTAGGCAGAGGGAATCAGGGAACCTAGTGTTAAAACACTCCATTCTCTTTTAACAATTCCGTTCCCCACTTTCCGCCGATTTGAGACGTTGCGTGTTGAGTGGCGGAACTCAACGCCGCGCTTTGCCAGATGAGATTAGATGAGCAACTCGTAACAACGTTGTAGACAGAGTTGTAGAGAGATGAGGCGCAAAGAGTACATAGGCTATGTGCCAGACCTTTGTGTAAAATTCAATCGATTTTAAACAAGCTTTATTACGTTAACAAAGTGAATAACCAATTCCCTTTGTCTTGACAACTAGATAATAAGAAATATGTTCTAAATTGTGAATTAC